>LQRL01006157.1:0-22843 GCA_001703475.1 Hydroides elegans
CTATTACCTTGCGAGAGAGAGCGGATCTTAATCTGCAACCAAAACCTGACATGCCGTTTTGCAACCTATAAATCAACAATACACTTTTTCGGTTTTATCGTGTGAATGCTGCTCCGGTGTTCATGAGCAAACATGCATCTAGGTTTGATGATCTTATGATTTGATTAAGTTGGACAGGTACCCTAACGATTGTTTACTATATGTAAGACCACATGATGTTGAACTCTCAATGCTTTAGACCAATCAGAGCTTTTTACTATATGTAAGACCAATTGGTACAGAACTCTCAATGATCTCGACCAATCAGAATTTTTTACTATATGTAAGACCAATTGAGACAGAACTCTCCTTGGATACGGAGAGAAATTGGAAACCAGTTTTTTACTATATGTAAGACCAATTGCTACAGAACTCTCCTTGGATACGGAAAAAGAAATTGGGCACCAGTTTTTTACTATATGTAAGACCAATTGCTACAGAACTCTCAAAAAGTCTACTACTTATACTAACTAAAATATTAACATTCAACACTTGAGATGTGTCAATCGAAAGAAGATCAATTACGCTTTATAAACAAATATGTATATTTAATCAGCTAGCATTGCTTAGATTTTTTTGTTTATTTAGACAATTCGCTTAAAGTCGAGATAACCATCGTTGTGTTCATTCGAATTTCTTTCGATTGGATTGGCCTTTATGTTTCCTAGCATCTTGTCATCTGATTACATCAAAATAAAACGGAATATTAGCAAACCTGTATCTTTACATTGTTCAAACATGATGGTTCAAATTAAAATATATTAAGATATTTTCAAGAGCTACCGTGGGACATCAAAGTTTTGATTTCTAGTTTCAATAATTGCAGTTAAGACATATTTTTCTTGATGTTAGAATTCTGACAAATCTTTTTGTTTCATCCAAGAAAAATGTTTATAAACTGTTTTAACAATTAAAATATTTGAATGTATTACACCCTACCTATATAGTCATATGCTTCCTCCCCTTCATAAACATCTCTGTAGGAATCTTTCTTGCAAACAGCTACAAATAAGATAATACATCAAAAGGCTTTTATGAACAATTTAAAGTATATATTGTATCTTCTAAGTTGAACAACTCACAGTTTTAAAGGTTACGATATGTATGTGAAGGCCACCCTACGACACATTTTTCAAAAAGTTGTTAGATCACATCAAACCAAAAATACAATTTCGAAGAACATAAAAAAAGTGTTTTGAACATTACTATTTTGCAAAAATGTGTTCACTTTTTCCAAGCCAGCTGGTCAGTTTTCTTTTTCTAGCAAGCTTGGAACAGAAAATGAACACTTTTTTTTATAAAAATGGAAAAAAATACCTGAAATATTGTAAATAATACAGTTGCAAACAAGTTAACTCAATTTCGAATCACTTGTTCTCACTACTTATTACGGAAAACTAAAAATGTTCCTCACACTGTTCAAATATCCAAGCTAGAAAATATTTTCTCCAAATGCGCAAGCCAGTTGGAATTCGGTGGGGAACACCTTCTTTGGGATCAGAGCGCGAGGTGCTCTTCCCATATGTTGCTTATTAGTATTCCGGTATAAACAGGTAGCGATGTACGGCCGGTTTGGGTAGATTTCGGGATCGGATTATTGAACAAGGCTTTAACAACGTCGAAAGGATGATGTAATTTATTACCATATAGTAAAAAACGTTGTATAAACTTCGCGACTAAGTGGGGTGTAATCAGAACTTTACACTCAGCGCTTCGACGTCTAATAATTATTTGAATATAACTGAACCCTTATTTTATCACTACACTGACTAAGCAGAAAATGCTTACCGTTGACGTGGCCTTTTATCGTGTCCGTTAATTCAATGTAGGGCTTCTCCTCTTTTGATTTCACCTGTTCATCCTTTTGAAAAAGATCAAATATATCATTAAAACATGTGCTTCACATCTACAATACTTGAGTAAACGCCTAGTGTGCTCAGTTGGATATAATGTTAGTCTTTGCATCGAGTTTATTCTTGCAATAGATTTAACAGATCAACCGAAAATAACCTATATCGGGACTATATTTGATTAGAAATATCGCATGGTCATTGGGCGTAAAGGAAATATCACAAACGTAAGGGATGGGCGTCTACTCAAAGAGAGACTTTTCTACAATCTAGAATGACCCATTCATTCTTACGTTTATGTATTCCTCAAAACAATCTATTGAATAAGCATTTCAATTTAAATCATGCCACATGTCTCATTAGATAGTTGTATTTGCTGCTTTATCATATAATCTCTATAGAGCAATAATATGGGTTTCCCAATGATTCTATTTTTGGCTATCGTGTTAATGCATCATCAATTGACCATATGACGAGGTGTTCATTCGCTTATTATGTTGATCTTGTTATTGAATGCAGTGATAATCATTCAGTTAACCTTGAATAGGTGTTTTGGTTTTTGAGTTTGTTATTGCACCCCGTTGTGATGCTACGATAACAAATTTATTCTTATTTCTGACGTTGTAAATATGTACATAATATTGGCCGTTTTGTGACATTTCGCATATTATCTAAATCGAGATAGATATATCTATAGCAAACATGTATAAATTACTAACATGTATGTTTTAACAATAACACGTTACACTCTTATCACGTTACCAACTTTAAGCCTTGATTACATAAGACATATATTTTCTATGTGAACATCGTTATGAACATCGCTTATTTTATCTAATCAAGGTCTAAAAAGAAATAAAATCTTAAGCCTGTAAAAAATATAAAAACGTCTAATTAAGGCATTTATTACATAAAACAGTTTTAATTAGATATTAGATCGTAACGTGCGATTTTGATTGATTTCTATGAAATACTTTGAAACATTCAAGGACTAATCCTGTCGCTCCTTACGATTTCCAACAAAGAAATCAGTAAAAAATCGTTACCCAATATAATGATCTAATCGGAGCTCTATATATACAGGTACAACGAAATGTGAATTTGCTTCTCCCTATTTTGCATGGTTGCAAGGCTCACTTCAATTACTTGTTTCTCCGTCCCTTCGTGTACGTATGCATTATGGCTTCGCGGTCTAGAATCAGGAGGCATTGTTGACATATGATTTCCAGAGGTCGGTGTGTTTCCATTGGGTTTCCTAAATATGAGAACGAATCTTGTGAATATTTTTTATTTTATTATTATTTTTTTGTTTTGTTATATTTGTATCACATTTCTGTGCTTACCATAACGCACCATAAGTTTCTTATCTATACTGTTGTAAAGTTAATGTATTGAGAGATGATTCAATATATTATCATGATAGTCAGCGTTTAGTGATAGTCTTTTATTATGAAATGAATAATTTGGTCCGACATATTTTATTGAAATAATGCTTCAGAATGATATTCGATTTCTGTCTCTTTTAAGTTGACAAATTATGTATTTTGACGCACGGCCATTGTACCACTCCAAAATCGATATAACATTTATATTATATATAAGAAATTATCTCACCTGTGTCTAATATACACGATAAGCACAGCCCCGGCGACCAGTAAGGCAACTACCAGTATTACAGTTATCGCTGCGACGATGGCTAAACTCAGCCCGCTGTTCTCTGAGAAAATGAGATGATAGTAATTTTGCGAAGAAAATACATATTAATAGATTTATAACAATTATTGTTAAATACTTCTTCCTATCTTTAAACAAAAAGTGCTTCTGTCATGTTCCCCTTTAATTAGTGTCAAATAAGTTCTTACTTCCTGAAGCATGTCTGTGTTTAATGGGACTTACCATGAGACTCTGAGACAGTCCCAATAGGTCCATGGACTATTTCATATTTCATTTCAATGTGTTTAATCATCCATTGTATTTAGGCTTTAAATGGTTTCCCTTGTTCAAACATTATTGCGACGATATATTCCATTTCTATAAAATAGGATTGCATTACCAGAAGATCGACTCTCCTTTGATTCAGCATGCGAGTCAAGTTCTGCAGTGTCATCTTGAAAAAGAATAACGAAACAAAGTTTTTGCCGATGCCAATAGAACTTTATTTTTGTTTCAACATGCATGAATTTATTCTCAAATCAACAAGGATTTTATTTAAATTTAGTTTACTGTCCCTTTGTATTCATGATCCATCATTCTTAATAACGGACAGTTAACTATATCGGCTTAAGTACCTGGTCAACTCCAATAATTAAAATAGTTTACATGTGGTTTGCCTTTGTCTCGGAACTGTCCAATATCTTAATAAATAGACTGACCTCGCATATTATCATATACTTCGGCAATGATTTCATCTCATTTCTACACGAATTTTATTCTCATGTCAACGAGAAAGAATGCTCACAAAACATCCTATAAATCAGCAGCGTAATGGTGCTGTCAGTGGCACATTACGAATGCGTCCACGGAATTTAAATTAGTTCAAAATTTAGTAATCCTTTCAGTATTGGTTCCGCTGGAATTACTACACCTTATACCAAATCCAATTTTGCAGACGCAGATAAAAAAAAGAGCCGCTGACAGTACTATTAAACAACAGGAAACGGGAAAAAATGGGTGTCCATACTCACCAACGAGCTTTAGGGTTACGTTGAATCCCTGTTCGGTTTCAGTGCGATCTGACGTAAACGTGAGAAAAACGTGGCCGGAGTCAGACGTCATGATGACGTCAGATCCTGTAGATTCCGCTGTTGTTGAACCGTCAGATATCTGTGGATTTAAAGTTGGAGGCATAAATAAACCCAAGAGAACTGCGACTTGTTATCGAAAATAAACTATAAGAATAAAACATCACCTTAATTTTCTAGAGTTAAAATAATAAACGAATAAACCCAGTGTGACAAAATGATTTGAAATTTGCATTTTATTTTGCAAATACAATAAGCAAAGGTTTTCAAGGCTAAAGTCGTTCTCAAGTCAGTTCAGATATACAACGTAGTTATGTTGCGACATAACGAAAATTTCATTTTGTTGCTTGATTATTACATTAGTCATATATGTGAATATTTCTACGAATATTCTTTTGAACCGATAAACAAGTATTCAAATCTATAACTTACATAAAGGAAATCATAATCATATTCAAGGTCAAATGCAGTAAATGTCATTCGTATCGCTTGGTCAAGTGGTACGCCTACAACCCAACTACATGCAATATTGTTCGGGTAGTTATTTGGGAAGTTTGGTGATGAAATACTGCGAGGGGTTGTTGAAGCATCTATGATACCATTGCTGCCACAACCTGGTTGAATAAAAGCAATTATGACTAATGCATGATTTACTAAAGCAAATTATATATGCGAGCATTTTAATAGATGGAGGAATCTAGAGTTTAACGAAACAAACGCTATGACTTTTGAAGCAGAATTAAATATATTGCATTATTCAATCCTGATTAAATCGGCTCGTACGAGATTTGAATATGGTGTATTAGATGTTTAAAAATAATTCTAAGAATATTTTAACCTTGAATATGAGCATTGCATATCAGTATAGAACACCATATATTATTTAATATTCTTTTACACAAAAAATAATCACCATAACTTCCCGGTTGAAGGTACAAGGCATAGCCTGTATGTGTTTCCGATGAATCTGTATAGAATCCAAGCGAAAATGGAGATGAGATGAGAAATCTGGAATCTCCTTCAGGAATGCCTTCACCGCTGTGGTACCAAGCAAGGGTATTGCCTATCTTGATCTATCAAACAAAGATGTGAATATAATAAGTGGACATTAAGTAAAGTCCTTAGATAATTCCATTTAAAAACATGTTCAAATGTTCAAATGTCAAAATATTTGTTTTATATAGGATCAAATTGTTCTTTTCTGTATACAACAAAAAACATGTTCTTGAATGTAAATATATGACAATATGAAAATGAATCAAGCAATTTACATTAAGAAAAGATACACAATAGGGTTTTAAGATTCGGTTAATAAACGCCTTCTTCATTTGCTTTTCCATTTTCAAAACCTCATTACATCATTATACCATTTAATGAGGGTCAGCTGCATAAATATAAATCCACCAACTTACACAGAGAAAGTCAAAACCTTCCTCCGTATGAAAATCCATGAATGTGATTCTTGAATATCCGTGAGAGGGTGTCACATTAAGACATTCGTTGAGGCTATTCTCGTAGTTGTTTGGATAGCCAGGCGAGTAAAGAACTCTAGGAATGATATCTGAATCTGAGTCACCACAGCCACTTATCTCATCCGGTAAGTTCATTGAATTCATTTCTGGAACCAGGTAAAGTATTTAGTTAAAGCCGCGTTCACTCGAAACAGACCAAAAAAAGCTCCGAGCGGGTGTGTTATGTTTTATACAAATTTTACTTCACTTTAAGAAAAAAACGCATTAATCATAAGAACTAGTTTAAAGACTGCTGAGTGGTATAATTAATAATTTTGTGATGGAGCCCCAAACAAGTTTTACCACATTACACTTAGTAGAAATTGAATAATTTAAACAAATATTGTCAAATAAAGTCTAAATCTTTAAGGGTTACCTGAAAGTTGCAGAGTGATATTGAAGCCCTGTCTTGTGATAGAATGATCCGATGAAAATGAAAAGAACAGGAAACTACTTGACGAAAGCACATTGCGCGTTTGATTTGATACAATATGCTCCGTGTAACCATCTGATACCTATAAGAACAGTTCACATAGGAATCTGAATGTTTGCATGCGCTGCAGATTGCCTAGTTGCTCTAATTGAAGAGCTCCGTGCAACAATGTCTTTAGTCAACTTAACATGTTTCATTGAATGTTTGGCAAATCGGCAAATTGATCACATGTTTGTATATCCATGTTATAAACTCGAACACATCTAGAAAATCTATGCTATCATAAACAATAGTCTTTTGACAACTTGCCAATTGTTATATAAGTGACCATATTTTTTGAAGAAAAAAAAGATCCACTGCATATTGTCTCGAAACATCAATTTGCGACTTTACACAATATTGCATGGATCCATTCAACTTAAAATATTTATTAATCGCCATTGCCTTTTCGACCAAGCAAACAATTGGAAATATTTATTAAAATGAATATTTTTAACTGAGAAATTACAGTAGACATGTAAAGTTGGGCGGAACAAGTCACAATTTGAAAGCTTCAACAAAACTTAAAAGCTCTGTAAGACAATCTGACTTCTACCAATAGTTTTTCAAATAAGGATTTTTCTTTAATTTAATTGTCAACAAGACGTATGACGATGATTTATCGCATATTGTTAAAACTTTCCCATGCTACCTCTTAAGGCTTGAGCAATTAATAACCATTTCAATTAATGATGTTCTTGTTTTCTTAATAAACCTTAAAGCTTTATAAATCCAACCCAAACATGCATACCAACAATGAAAACTCACTTCAAGCGTGTCAAATCCGGTTTCGAGATCAAATACTTCAATCATAAACTGAACTGTGGCTCCAGGTTCTACACCAACCACCCAGCTACATGCGTGTGAATTCGGGTAGGCGTTGGGAAAGTTTGGTGTTGTTAGAGTTACGCTGTTTGATGGAGAAAGAGTAATAATCTCCTCGCTTCCACAACCTGAAATTTTGAATCGCACATGCAACACATAAAAGGATATTTACTGGAGAAATATTTGAATGTATCACACCATGTGGTTTGATACTCCTTGACAGAAAGCAGTGACATGTATTCCTTCTTTAATCGTTTTGAATATATATTTATGATGGAACAAACGATTGTTTCTTCATGTGTTTAATGTAAAAGTCTATATTAAGCCTATAGTCCACGGTCTGTTTGGTTACATAAGTGAAATTATTCTGATAATTGTAATTAGAATGCTCGATATAGTACCATAAGTTCCCGGTAGAATAAATACACCAAAACCAGTGAACGCGATGCTGTCATCCGTTTCAAACGAAAGGGTGAAGTCATTTTCAAACTTTAGAGGTTGATTGATGGGTAACGAACGTCCGCTATGAATCCATGGATCAGAGCTGTCTTCCTGTGTTATCTGATTAGTTGATACAATACTATAAATTGTATGACAGGAATTCATATTCATTCACATTTTGAACTACTTATGGTGCCCGGTGACATGTATCATAGCATAAGATATATGTATAAACTGTTCGTTGTGATTGCATGTACTTGTAATTTATAACTCTTTAATTAAAAAATGTTGGAAAAAGGTTTTATCATACAGGATACGGAGCAGTATGCCAAACTCAAATGTACTGGTACTACAAGGTACTACAAGGTTCAGTGTACCTGAATATATATCTTTACACATCTACTTTTTTCCAATTTGAAAACACTTACAGCAACAAAATCATGATCAGGCTCCGTGTCAAAGTAGTAGAAAGTGACCAGGGAATAATTTGATGATTGAGTGATGCCTCTGCAACCGCTAAAATTATGTTCGTATGTGAGCGGAAATCCAGTTGAGTGAAGTTTTAGATAATACTCATCTGAGTCTATGTCGGAACATACATCTGTATGAGACATAACATATTGATATATATAGACACAAATGCAAATCGTAAAACATATGAGAGCGACATATAGGAGACCCGGGAATTTGAAAAAGAGTAAACGGCGAGGCACCCACAACGGGTGCCCCGTGTTAATTTGCGCCTCGGTTATACCATCTTTTGCTTTAGTTTACATGACATACTGTATTGCAAAATAAATAGGTTTAATATTATTTTAGAATGTATAACATGTATCTGAACATATCGAGGTAGTTCATAGTACTGAATTATTATTGATAGTGTTATCAAAAAATAAATGAGTAGCATGTAAAATGTTATGTTTAAATGTTTTTCTTTTATATAGCGTATGTCATACATGACACGATTGTCCTACATGACAGTCTTGACAAATACATCCAGTCTTAAATCCATCGTCAACAAGCACATCACATTAGAAATTATGCCATATTAAGAAGATATGTATTAAATAGCTCTCCGAAGAAGACAAGGCTGGGTGAATTCTTAATAGTCTTTTGAAGTGAGGCCACAATACCTAAAAAGGCTTTAAAACCGTAATTTCTTTCTACATGTGTTGTCATTCATATGTGGATTATCATCCGATTATATTTTGGTAAATCTATACTCACCAGAGGCTGTGACATGTGATCTAAAAGCAATCCAGATCAAGAGCAAAGCTTGTAAAGGTAGAAACGAACCCCAATCCATATTTGAGCCACTCAAATTAAACTTTACAGTCTTGAATCTATTTGTTTAAATAAATTGAACTATCGCATTAAAAATCCAAGGTATTTGTATTTCTATATCCGATTTCAGAATATTTTAGAACCATTTATATAATGTTTAAGGGAAATATATGATTAAATCAAATACATTTTCAGAATACGTTGATTCGGTGTCTAATAGGACGTACTTATAACTTGATAATGTTAAATAAGACTAAACATAGTACTCAAAATATTATACTACGGAAGTAAAAAACCAAATTTCAATGCATACTTCCCTGAGGCACAATAGTGTGTGTCTAGAATAATGAGTAAATATGACCCGAAATAGCATAGCCGATCCTTTCAATAGATAGTATGAATAATATGTGCCTTAGATTTTTCATTCTAGCAAGGGAAGTTCTTATCTGGAAATTGGCCAAATTGTACAATACGTTCTTCTAAAAAATATTCGTTACAAAAATTTGCTCTGTATGCTCAATAAAGCGGAGGAGGGGGAGATATCTGCATATTTTGAGGGCTATTAAAGGCTCTCGGTCTACTTGTGTATATTGATAATAGTATGCGTCAATAAGTTCTTAAAATTTTCCTGGGCAAAAATATGTTCATTATTGTTCATATGCTTGAAATGTTACGATTTAAGATGGCGAAGCGCCGGCGTTTTCAAGCTCTATATGTTGCAAACAATTGGAAAGATAGAAGGAAAATTATAGAAATATTAAGGGATGAAATTGCTTATTTTATGTGCGTCTGCTTAAACATGTCAATCAGCCAACGAACTCTGCCTGTTTTAAAAAATAGGGCCATAGGTTTATCCTACATCTCGACGAATTTGGACCTTACGTTAAACCGACATCTGGACCAAATCGTAATACATACTTTACATCAATACAAAATTACAATATTCTCTGAATGACACGGCATCAGGCAAGGTTGCTCAGATGCGTTTTTTGCGTAGACAAGCGTTGGGCAAATTTTAACTTATGTTCAATTCTCAATTAACGTATATCCAGAAAAAAATCGACCTTGCTAATATGAATTAGCATACTGATGAAACATTTTTAAAAAGAATAACCTTTACAACAACACAAAAGTAGATAACTGAAAATTTATGCCGGTTGCATTGGAAGGCAGATACTGAAAAATAAGTCAACATTGCATTTTATACAGTTCCATAAGTATCATAAAAACTGGAATAATATCAACCAAAAGGAGTCTATTTTATTAAAAAATATATTCCAATAGACTCGACAGCTTTCACATATGAAACAACAATGTATTTTAGTGGTACAATGCGTAGTATAATATTGTTCATTATATGTTGGAAATAATTATGCAAAATATTAAGCAATTATGAAGTTATTTCACATTATGAAAGTAATTCACATTATAGAAATGTATAATACATACATGACAATAAAAAGTTTACACATTAATGATCAACATATCTCAAATGATAAACATGCAGAGATGTGCTGTGCCAATGGACTAATTGTATATTGTATAGGTTAACATCGCTTAAAATTGATTTTTAAAAGGGCTTTGTAGAAAGTGCTGTTTTTAGACCAGTCTAGATAACCATGGTTGTCTTCTTTCAAATAGCGTTCGCTTTGATTGGTCTTCATTTTTCCAGCATCATTTCATCTGATTAAAAAATATCAAAAATGCATTTGTAAATTTTAATAGGTTGGAATAGAATACATTTTAAATTATTCAACGTACTTTAGCGACGCAAATAAACGTGTTCACTTTTTAAATTCATACATAACGAATTACATATTCTTATCGTATGTCAGAATGCTTAAATAAACACCAAAAGGTTATAAATGACCCTGTCAATTATTTTTATATAGAAAACATATCTTATAAATAAAACGTTGTATGAACTTCAAAACTAAGTTAGAAGTAAAAGGAGCTACTCATCAAGTGTCACGACATACTTTACGACTATTGCAAACATAACTAAAGCGTTATTGTTTTGCTTCGCTTAATGAGTAATGAATAACTTATCATTGACCATGTTCTTTGACTACGGGTACGTAGTTAATTCATTGCAATGTTTCTCTTCATCCACATTTGAGTACGTCGGTTTTTCCTGATCAAACATATCAAATATATTGGAAGGCCGTATGTTTTTACATTTAAAACATTGAGATGGTGTGGTTTGTCATTGCGCCTTAATAGGGGCGTTGAGCATTCACAATTAACTGACTATATGATTTTTTCATGGCATGGCTTATTTGGAACGTTTTTTTTGTTTATTATCCTAACAAACGCTGATTTCAGATACATTCCTTTCTAGAAACCAAAAGCACAAAATCGCAGGAAGGATGTAAGTTACATTTTGAATTTTCCTTAAGGACTATATTAGACGACAGGGTTTGTTTGGACAAATCTAGAAAACGCTTTAGATTTGACCAGGTCTTAAATGAGTAGCTTGTGTTTAGGAAAAAACATGCACTAGCATCACTCAAGTACGAATTGAATAAGAGAAATAAATGTTCTTCAGTAACAGTAAGAATGTGCCATTCTTTGAATGTGTTGGTATTTCTCGAATATTCTCGAACAATATATTTTGCGCTACGATTTATTATTGCTTAATATCGGATTATAATATCATATTGGTTGTATTAACTTATGGAGTGATAATGAGGGTCTTTTTATGTATTAACATGTGCTTTCGGTCACAATGTAAATGTGCTCTCTATCGGCAAAATTAGTTGACGATTATTCCTTGCTTGATATTGATCGTGTAATAAATATACACGTTCAAATGTTCTGACAGAGGATCCGTATTATATTTGGAATATGAAAATCCAGTTATTTGTTCAGAGCTTATTTTATTCGGGTGCGTATTATATATACAATTAAGCATTTTTAAGATAAATAACTTGTATCTTATTTTGTAATACTTTTTACAATCCCAAATCTCTTTACACAATGTGAATTTGTTGCAAGAACTCACATTATCTATTAGCCTCTCTGCCCCTTCATGTAGTGATGCACTTTGACTTCTTGGTCTTGAATCAGGGTGCAGTGCGGTCATTTGAACTTCAGACGTTGAAGTGTTCCCATTTCTTTTCCTAAATATGAGAACGAATCTGAAAAAAATACACCACTTAATTATTTATTGGAGTGAAATATAACACTCTGTCAGCCATTATTTTGTTATTCAAAAGCAGCTAAAGCGGCTAGCACATGCGCTGAGAGCTTTAAACTAGAGTGATCATTGGGACTCTATCATACATAACAACGTCTACTTACATGTTTTGAGCATCAAATATTATTATTTAGACAAAAACATCTATAAGTTAACAATATAAACAATATTCGTCATGACATATGACAAAATTAATTTGTTTACGAGCTCCTACAAATTAATCACGCAATTTAAATGGAAAATTTAGTAAGCTGTAATAAACACTTCAAATAAAATGACATTCTTGTGTTTTTCTAATGTTCCATATATAGCCACGATATGAAATGTTAATTCCATATAAAAATTATGTTACCTTTGCCTGAGATAAACGATAAGCACCATCGCAGCGACAAGTAATATCACAGCAACGCCGACATAATTTGCTGCCGCGTTTGCCAAACTAAGGTCGCTGCTCTCTTAGAAAATACGATTAAAAAAGGTTATATTGCCACAATTGTTATTGCAATGCTTCTTATAATTTCTTATTTGTAACTTCAAATTAAACTCTTATGCCAATGCCTCATTATCGTAGAATTTAACATTATATCACATTTGCATAACGAATACAATTTTGAATTACTTGATCGATACAGCCTTCGGTTTATACTTTTATATAATGGTGTAATGCTTAATGAAATGATTTGATAAATCTTTGCACCATCAAAATCTATAAAGACAGATGAATTTTCGGAATAGATTGTTTTAAGACATGTTCAATAATGCATCGTTGAAGGTTTATTATCACGCCATATCTGGCTAGTGTACAAATTGCAAATATATGTTTTGAATACTTGTATTTTTCACCTCGATTGAACAATATAAGACATTATTGACAAATGGTTATTCTCTAGCATTATTGATATTCTTTTATATCATCATAGTCAAACTGTCATTCTTATTCCTTAGATATTCTTGCTATTTGCCCTACAATATCTTTTCATTTATTAACACTGTACATTGATAATCCATATTTATTGGATGACTATTTTTAGGACCCAACTTTGTATATGAAGTAATAAATTGCTCTTAAATGCGTTGCATCAATACCCTTCTCATAGCCATCAATTGCATATATTTTAGATTGATAGAATATCTTATTTTCATTGTATGACAATACCCTTTTATTAAA
The DNA here is from genome assembly GCA_001703475.1 of Hydroides elegans. Lineage (NCBI taxonomy): Eukaryota > Metazoa > Annelida > Polychaeta > Sabellida > Serpulidae > Hydroides > Hydroides elegans. The sequence goes on from LQRL01006157.1 coordinate 13,531, forward strand.
AGTCCATCTTAGCTTTGATAAGCACGTTAACTTTCGGATCTTTGGGATTTTTTTCTAAATATCACCTTTTATTTTATCTAATAACCCTTATTTTGGCCTTTAACACAACCATATGATTGTATCCCAAATACGTGTCAGGAAAACAATGTTGCACATATTTTTGTACGAATATAGACGTTCACCTATCCATTAACATTCTGAACAAGTATCTGAACTAAACATTGTTTCATTGAAAAACACTATTTATTTATATCAAACAAGCTAGCGCCAGCGGAAAAAATGTTGCATTGAAATGCCATACGTATTCTATTGTCAGACAGTCACTAAGTGCTAATTAAAATTTGGTCGTGTTGCCCAAAACGCTATTGCATTTCCTAGTGTGCTACAACATATGTCATAACTTATAAACTGCTGCTATGCTCCTGGTTAAATAGCCATAGATAAGTGTGCATGTCCTTATTAAGTGTGTCAGCCACCCCGGTCATTAAGCATCAAATGATTACCCTTGTAATTTTAAAGATGAGACGATATATACCAACTCTACAGGTAAATATAATTTATGGCCTACCAGAAGAGTTGGGTTCCTTTGATTCGGCCTGAGAGTTCGATTCTTCAGAGCCATCTTGAACTGTAGGATAAATTAAAAATAAAAGTCATTACAATAAAAACATGAATCCATTCTCATTTCAACAAGGATTTTATTCGCTTTTTAACAAAGCATTTATTCGTATTTCAACAAGCTGAATGAATATTGTAAATAAGTGTCAATCTTATTAATTCGCCGCGTTTAACAAAATAAATGTTAATGAAAATGCCGTATCCATACTCACAAATAAAGGCTATAGTCAAGTTGAATCCCTGTCTGGCAAGAGTCAGATCTGATGTAAAAGTGAGAAAGACGTAACCAAAGTCAGACGTCATGACGACGTCAGATCCATTTGTTTGCGCTGTTGTAGAGCCATTTGATATCTGCATTTTAGCGCAAATAAATAAAGTTATATTTTCTAAGTGTTTGTATTATAACATGTATTTGTTTGTGCTGTATCACAATGTTTTATTTTTCATAAATAATGTATGATAAACATCATTTTAAACAGTATTTAAGTATTTGTTTTGTTTATATATATATGTAATGGCAAATGTCAAACGTTAACATTCTAACATATGACTTTATATCCTAACTTATCTGTATATCTTCACTCAATCATAATAACCATAATAATTTCGCACATAAAGAAAGTCAAAATCATCTTCAAGGTCGAATGCAGTAAAGGTCATTTGTATCGCCAGATTACGCTCAACTCCTATAACCCAACTGCATGCGATATTGCTCGGGTAGTTATTTGGAAAGTTGGGGGATGTGATACTGTGAATGTCTGTCGAAGCATCTATAATGCTCTTGCTGCCACACCCTGGATAAAATAGGAATACTTAATACGAGTTATGAACATGTTATTGTAAGATGACAGCCGAGTTTTCACTCGGCTGGCAGAGTGCATTTAAATCTCCCATTAAGCTACAGCCTATCAGGCGACTGTCAAAGAATTACTCGCTTTAAACAAACTAAAGCCTGACATCTATTTAGTCCAATTCTTTGAAACAAAGGGTGATGGCATAGACTCAACAATTGCATTCAACTAACGCATTTCATCGGTGAATATTGCGATAAAATGAAAAATCAACCCCGCGCTCTGAAAGCTCTCTGTACCCGGGAAAAATAAGATTACAGTATCAATAAAAAGAACAGTGTCCAAGCAAAAAAAGGTTTAATGGAAGCTCTCTGTACTAGGAAAAATATAAGGTTACAGTAACCATAACAAGACAACAGTGTCCCAGCAAAAAAAGATTCAAGTAACCATGGTTGAAGACACTTCTTTTGATATGGCTACTGTAAGTATATATGTCTCTTGGTACAGAGTGATACAAAAGAATACGAAGTACGCAATTGCGTTACCCCTCATGTTAAAAAAAACGAAAACGAGACTCCGGTTCCGTATAGCGTTTTCATACCTCTTGGATATCTCCCATGTTTTCTATATTTTTTCTTTAAATATGTATTAGGAAAAAATAACGAAGTAAAGCTTATATTTTTGCTTGAATATTGCGAATAGTTGAAAATATAAGTGGATTATAAATCTTTAAAATTAATAAAAGTTACAAATTCTGGTGAATGGGATCCGAAAATGTAGGTTTACTCTAAAAAAGATATATAACTCGTTATCCATTGACAAACGACTATTCAAATGTTTATATCATTTAAAAGTCCATTTTAATGATCGTTTGCAGTTAATGTCCATCAAATGATTATATTTTACTAGGTTTCGTTATAACATGAGTCCTGCATCACTTAGAACAGTAAAAACATATGCTTTTGATTCACCGTATGCAATATAATCATAAAAAAATATTCATAATAAATTAAACAAACATAGATACCATAAGTACACGGTTGAAGATACAATGCGTAGCCTGAACTCGTAGCCCTTGAATCTGTATAGAATCGAAGCCAAAATGGAGATGTGATTTGAAAACTAGATTTTGCTTCTGGTATGCCTTTGCCACTGTGGTACCAAACAATGGTAGTGCCTACTTCAATCTGCCGAGAGATTGTAACTAAATATTAGTTAACATTTATAAATATGAGGAACAATATACGGGATGTCATAAGAAAATTGTTGATTTCGCAATTGAAAGGGGAATTCTAATTCGGGCAAGATGAAAAGGATGTTCTTTTATTCCTTTTGATGTACAAAATATATGTAAATATAATTTGAGAGATGAAACACGTTGTTTTGCATGATAACTTGCAGCATTTTGGTTTGTTTTCGTATGACTATTGTTTTTAAAAAGAACATTTAAGGACAATAACCGCAGTCGCTACTCCTTGTTCCTAAATGGTCCATTCCGTTAAAAGTTTGATAAAGGAACTTACAGAGAGAAAGTCGTAATCCTCCTCTGTATTGAAATCGAGAATAGTGATTCGTGAACATTCATGCGAGGGAGTCACATTAAGACACTCGTTGAGTCTGTTTTCGTAGTTGCTTGGATAGCCAGGCGAGTAAAGGACTCTAGGAATGACATCTGATCCTGAGTTACCACATCCACCTGTCACATCCGGTATGACCATTGAATTCACATCTAGACCTATATACAGTACATTAGTTAATAAAAGTGGATAAGCAATGCATCAATCAATAATAAACGTTCATGAAGCGAGTATACTAAAATAGTAAAAACTAAACTTAAATTTTCATTTTAACTAATTAAGAGAAAAAGGTTAATGAATCACACTTAAGAAAAATGGGTAAAGTTCACCTGAAATGGATAGTGTGATCTTGAATCCTGGGATCTTCAATCTTGGGATAGTACGATCTAATCCAAATGCAAAGAACAAGAAACCACTTGACGAAAGCACACTGCTTGTTTGATCCGTCACAAGTTGTTCTGTGTAGCCATCAGTGACCTATAATAAGCAGTTTAGAGTGTATTTGTCGCTTAGTAATTCTTTATATGCAATTTAAATTCTGAAAAAGGGGCATTCCCTACCTGTGAACTGTATGCGAAATATCTACTTCATTAAGTATTTGGTTTTACTAAAAAATGTGTGTGAAAAAAATAGAAAGAAAGATATAATAGGAGCTACAGAGGGCTGTAGAACGCTGTACGATACGGCGTCTCGTTTTCGGATTTCAAACATGGACACGGACACCATGGTAACATTGATATGATTGTTTCATTTATGCGTTTACTTTGATATAACGGCCCCAGATTGAGAGTAATGGGTCATTCTAAGCTATCATCCTTTGCTTCCAAGAATTGGACTGTGCATGATTTTGTAAGTCTTAAGTCCTAAATCAGCAAGAATTGGTCGGAAATCACATTGTAGCGCAATAAAGAGAGCGCTCGACTCCGGTACGACTCTTTATGTTTTTTTATTATTTTCTATTTTAGAAATGTTTTGTTTAATATATAATTTAATGATATTAGTAACAAGTTTGCATAGATAAACACTTTGCATTTCAAAGCTTTTGGGGGTCTTTGAAAAGCAAATGACGCGGACAACACCTATATTTAAACATTTGAATATTTAAAAACCACATTCTATTTTAGAAAATTTCCAAACACTATGAATTATAGTAAACAATATGATTAGAGCAAATTAAAATATTTGAGCTCAGTTTGTCTGCGCTTGGGTCCTGGGATTGTTATTTGCGAGATGTTATCGGTCAAATTCCTCGCAAAAACATACGTTCAAATATTTTAATTTCGTTAATTGAAAGATTATTGAAATAATTATTCAAATAATAAAATATAAACACATGTTTTGCAAATAAATGTATAGACCGGTTTCCTATTAAAACGCCTGCGCATTGATAGCAGTGATATAGACTTTCGCTTCCATGTTAAACAGAGTATAAAGTTCCTGGTTTTAAGAATCATTGACTTGTTTGTGGCTCCTTGAATCATTAAATTAAATTCAAGATGCACAAGTTTATGACATTAAATATATTATTAATTAAAATTATAATGTTTCATAATAGTGTTATTTATCAAATATACAACAGTTGTTGCCTTTATTAAAATTGGAAGTTGTCATAAATAAATTTTGAAATGAGGAATTTTATAAACATTTATTACTCATTAGAACGAAAAGTCATTGTCTGAGCGAAATCCCTTTGTTTTTTGCAGTGTTAGAATATATTGTTAAGATGTCGTCTTAACGCCGGGTCCTCTTTTGTTATGGTTTATGAGTGTGTTTACTCGTTTAAAGGTGAGAATGAGTTTTTGCGTCTAACATTATCTTTAAAGTTTACAGTGTTGACAATCTAAATTAACATTAAGAGTAGCGTTTGGTAGTATTTCAATAGTATTACCTCGTGTTAAGTGTTTATCTTTATGTGGTTTTGCTATGTTAATGTGTAATTACTTATTAGTAAGTTGAGGGTTGGGGTCCTAATAAAGAGACCGTACGTTCGGGGAAAACAACTTTAGAAGTCAGATATATCATATTGGAAGTCTTTGAAGGAAAACTTTCGTGTGGTTATGAATTCATAGCGATTATTACGAAAAATCGTAATTTGGACTTGTCTTGGATATCAAATTAAAATGTTCAAAATAGTTGTCAACTTTGAAAAGCAATGTAAACTGATAATTTAATAATTCATCATATCATGATAACTGCATTTCATTACGATCAGTACGCAGGCACATTAATGGGTGACACGGTCTATAGTTTAAGCAGGATAACCAAACGTTAACAGATACAAAAAACGTTTTTTTTACACGTCACAAATACATGTTTCCTTAACTAATTAAACTTCTCAATACTTACAATAAGTGCATCGAATCCAGCCACAAGATCGAAAGCATCGATCATAAACATAACTGTGGAACCTGGTTCTACACGAATCACCCAGCAACATGAATGTGAGTTAAAAGAGACATAAGGGTATTTGGGCGTCGTTAGTGTTATTGTATTGCGTGGAGTAAGATTGATTAAGTTGTCACTTCCACAACCTAAAAATAGAATATGAATTCTGTGTTCAATAAATGAAAGAAATATATTTCAGAGACTTTTAAATGTATCCAAAATAGATATTAAAGGTTTTCAAAAACATTTATTGTAACTTAAATAGGTCAAATAAAACCCGTAAATGATCCGGTATTTTGACAAACAATGTGTGCATATCCCATTCAAAAAGGTGATTTTATATTTGTAGCGTGAAATTGTAAGGCCGCGGTTACACAAAGCATGCTGTTTGCCGTGTTGGGATTAGTCCTCTTTTTTTAGTAAACACGAACAAAACAGCAATTACCTTTCACGCGAAGTGGTTACACCGCGCTTTTTCACCAAAATTATGCTATAGCACAGAAGACAACTCCAGCGGAAATAAAGTGCGGAAAATGCGACATTTCAAACGCGAGTTTTATCATATTTAACACCATTTTAGTTTGTTTGACACCATACATGTCCCTAAAACCCTTTTGAAATACTGGGGGCAAACGAGATAAAACCTCGATTTTTAAGATTTCTCGCTTTTCTTTGCTCAAGTGTTACTTCTCGCTTTTCTTTGCTCAAGTGTAACCACTTAAAGAGCTGGCGTGAAAAGATGTTAGCTTTTTATTTGCTCTGTGTAATCGCGGCCTTAAGTCCCAGTTCACTTTATATGACGGACTTGGAAATTTTCTCTCATTCACAACATGGGGCAAACATAGAGACAGGGTAGGTTCTTGCAATTTTGAATTCATTTGCAGTTAGGTCATGTTCAGACAGTTCAGTTATGTTTATCATAGAACGAAATTTCTTTTTTTTTAACTCAAAAGCTGTGTTTTTTTTTTATTTATACATTTCAGTAAAACATTAAACAGGAAGTTGTCATTTGATTCTATCCCATTCATCAAACGTAAAATGTAATAAAATGTCGCTTTCGAATCGAACGTGAATGTTTTAAGACGTCCTTAATACGTCAAACTATCATATGAAACAAAATTAAACTTTCTCTCGACGTTGTTCGACGGTCGGTCGAGTCGGTCATTCTAACGATAAAATGCATTGTAATATTGTTCAAATCCAATTATTCGTCCTCGGCGAGGAAATCTCACAAGCCAACTCGGCATTACGTCAACATCGGACGTTACGTCGAAAAGAGCGTCTGGGGGAGTGAAATTCTCCCATCCGACTTAGACGCGACGTTGAAGCAACGTCTTTTCTACATCTGTGGCGAATACACGTTATACGGGCCGAAAAGGACGTCTTGTTGAGTTGGACGTGTCAGCTAGTCTTAGCTGGATATAAAAAAAATGGAGTTCTTATTCGGTAAAAAAAAACTATTATTGTGGCAATATTGATTATAACGCCATACATTGCCGTATGTCCCCGGTAGAATAATTGCACCAACACCAGTATACGCAACGCTGGCATCCGTATGAAAAGAAACGGTGAATTCATTGTCTAACTTTATAGGTTGATTTTCGGGTAACGTCCGTCCGCTATGGCTCCATTGCTCAGAGCTACCTTCCTGTGTTATCTGGTTGGTTATTGACATTATATATTGACTTTTACTACTAAATATACCACGAACGAAAGCTATTCGAAAATAAGAAATAATAAAGATTTATAGATGATTTGATCAAAAATATGCGATAACCACGTGAAATTATTTGCTTTCAGCGTTGTATATTCTATATAATACTAGCATGCTGCATGAATAAGTAAGTTGAACATCATTTTCAAAACTATAACAATTAATCTTTCTTTTTTTTTAATTTAGTTATAAGAAAGATAAGAAGAAAAGGTGTATAAAACTACAAAGAATATTTTCTACTACTAACATACACTTCATCATATGAAAATTCCATATCAGAGTAATTAAGAGTGAGAGATTAGAAAAAGAAAATTAAATAAAAAATCATGTTACTTACATAAATAACATCATGTATAAAATCCGTATCAAAGTAATAAAAAGTGACCAGGGAATAATCCGAAGATGGTGTTATCGTTATACATCCGATACTGCTATGTTCGTACGAAACTGGAAATCCTTCGGAATGGAGTCTGAAAGCCGGATTATCGTAGGCAGTATTATGGCACACTTCTGAATAAAAAAATCATAGTGTAAATGAAATGTATATGTATAATGTATATGTATATGTATAATGTATATGTATAATATATAATGTATATGTTATGAAATATAGTTTGGAGAAAACAACGCTGAACGATGGGTATATAGGATAACTAACACTTTCGAGTGGACATGACGAAAATTGTGAGGCGGAGCCGAGAGATTACCGGTTAAAACAGTGAGGCATACGAATGGATTAACTGGGTCATTTAGTTATTTGTTCTATTTCCTTCGAGAGAACAATAGAGCCATGGGACATATGCATGGATCGCGATGCTCCTAAATTGCGCATTTACAAAATATATACCATTTGTATAAGAAAATAACCTGGATATCAAAAATCAAATCAGTCTATGTGTGTTTTCCGTAATCGGCACTACTTTTGATTGATTCTTAGACATTTACTCCAAATTAATTTAACAATAGACTTGTAACATTGATTCCGCAAAATCTATTTCAATCGTTCAATATATATACATGTAGACGTGAGAATCGGTTACGGTCATATGAAAATTATCATAAATAAACGTTAAACCTCGATTTAGAGAAAACTGCTATATCGATAGATATGGAAATTTTATAGAGTCCAGTTATGTTATTGGACAATATAATGTGAAATTTGCAAATCATTCCATTGATATATAAATCATTGAAAATAAAGTCATAAAGTATTTTGTCGCTCAAATTGATAATCTATTGAGGTCAGTCTCAATCATAGTACACTATTAGACCAATAAGCCCAGCTAATACATAGATTATGTCTATCATGTATATTGAGGATGACATGTGATCAATAAAATCTATGTATAACTACTATTGTACTAGAAGTATGGTACTTATATTAAGACTGACCGCAATAGATTCTCAATTCGAACGTCACCATGTTTCATGCAGTTGTTACTCAAAGAATTATTCTTGATAGGAACGTTCTGTAAATTTATCTTTGTATTGTCTAATAACATACCTAGACTCCATACAATTTTCAGATATATTGGTATAGCAGTTTTCTTTATATTGAGGTTTAAAGTTTAACTATGAGATTTTCATATGACCGTAACCGATTCTCACGTCTACATACACATCAAACTTTATCAAATCATATGTAATTATACTTACCGTAGGCTGTCGCTTTATACCTTGAGGCTACGCATATAACAAGGAAGTAGATTATGCTTTGCTGCAAAAACTGTGGCATTGTGTCAAATGCAGTTTTAAATTTGAATAAAAATGTCCCCTTTCTATGTTGCTTATAAATTTAACCATAGAATAAATAAACCACACGTAACATGCAGGTAGAGTCTCTACAAAGCTATTTGTGCTTGTCGACGCTTATATTCCACGCAGCACCCTAAATCACAGTTTGAAAAGTATATGTCAAGTATACTATACTTCAAGTAAAGTTTTTTTTACATGGTGTTTTATATAGTAATTTTACACACCATAATATCATTTTTCAAGAATCTATAAGTCAAAATATCCTAGTATGGGTGTTAGGGTGGTGGTTGGCGGGAGGATCATTCTAAATGATTTTTTAGTTAAGATTCTTTAATAACATTCCTTAATGAAAGATATTAAGTGAATTAGAATCTAAACCCCCGACAAACGGCTAAGAAACTAGCTCCCCGTCTGCAAATTTCTGTGAAACGTTCGTTTGGTGCCAAGGCCCCTAGACATGTAGAGGATAACCT
>LQRL01006169.1:0-16025 GCA_001703475.1 Hydroides elegans
TGATGAAGCATTAATGGATAGAATCGACGAAATGCCAAGTTTAAAGCAGATGTATGGAGTGATTAACGACATGGAAAATTGTGAATATAATGCATTCAAATGGGCGAAGAAATCGAAAGTGTCTATAACAAAATACAACCAAACTGAAAGAATATGTCCAAAGACTCTTTTGAATAACATCAAGTGACTTCGGACGTATTCTTATATCTTCATAAACCGACAGTTTCGAAAACACTATCCAAAAAGGTAGGGAGATAGTTTCGAAAATAGCCGTTTTACGCAACGTAACGTAAAGTTACGCAAACGTTACGCAAATATAGTTCACGCTGCAAACGCTGCAAAAGTGTTCGAAAAATGCGGAAATCCATGCAATAAAAGGAACAAAAACCTCAGGTTCCTAATGAAAATGGTTATTGGCCCTCGGGATAGGAAAAAGTAATGCCCGCGCCCTTCGGGCTTGGGCATTACTTTTCCCTATCCCTCGGGCCAATAACCATTTTGATTAGGACCCTTCGGTTATTATTCCATATTTGTAACCATACAACGGAAAATGTTAACAATACAATTGAAAATACATTCTAAATCAAGTTGAAACAGATTGCAAATAAACGACTTCTTCAGGTGAGAATGTTGACACTGTTGACAGTTGTTATCTCACAAGTTTCGGATGGATTCGGATGGATAAAACTCTGGGCTTAAATTTAAAACATGAATTTATTAGTACTTATTCAATCAATTAATATAATAGTCAAATACCGTTATCCCAAAAAAGTCATCGAAAAAACTATTGTTTAAAAACATATTGTGACGCAATAGCACGAGCGGTATGTTTTTCATATTTTTTTTATTTGAATTGTTTTTATTAGACAATTAAACGCTTAACTAATCTTATATATTCATCAGATGTGGCAGCTGATTCGGTAGAACTCACACCTCCTCAAGTATGGATCAGCCTCCGGTTAGAAAGAAACGAGGCAGAGGCTACTATTATAATGAAGAGCACTATCGCAAATGTCAGGCAGCGAAACAAGAGCGGTTTAAGCGAAATCGCTTTGTCGCTCAAACACGAGCGGTATGTTTTTTTTCAATTTAAATCAATTTAACCCTTCTTTATAATTTTTGCTCAAAATAGCTGAAAGTATTACTTTTTGTGAGAATAGAAACCAAATTTAAAAGAAAAATGTTTGGCAGCCATATAAGATTTTATTTGATTTATTTGTTTCGTTTGAATATACATATTATGCTTTCCCCATTTTCTATATCCAGAGACGCCATTATATATGGATAGTTTGGGTTCGTCCTAGCATCTTAAAACATTGCTCCACATTTTAAAATGCAGAAACGGCGCGGTGCGGCTCAGCATGAAGAGAAGAGCTGGGTGTGTGAGCTGCCCTCGGATGTGGTCGAGGTCATTGAAGACATCGAGGTATCAAAGATGTATTTAATAAAAACAATGATTGTAAAAAAAAAGTTCGTATGATTTGTCATTCAATCATAGTAGAGTAAATGTAATATATGAAATAAATTTTGAAGTTTATATTTATGATATAAAGTATATTATAACAGAACATAAATTTACATATATAGCAACAGTTATATTAGAAGTAGCATTTATGGATGAATTGAAGCTCGAAAATAAACTCATGCATTTAAGGGTTGATATAAAACTGGCGAATATTTAGTATCAGAAATGCATTTTAATAGATATGAATGACTATTGTAATATATTTTTAGGCCCAAACCCCAAAGGTTGGGGGCCTATAGATTCGGGGTGTCCGTCCGTCCGTCTGTCCGTCCGTCCGTCCATCTGTTCGTCTGTCCGTCTGTCTGTCATCGATTCTTTTCCAGGCTGTATATTTGTAACGGATGGTCGTAGAGACCTGGGAATAGGCTCATATGAAAGGTCTTGCCGTGTAGATGTGCCTTTTGACAGTTTTGACCAGGTTTGGCCAGGTTCGACCACCGGAAATGGCCGATTTTGGCCAAAATGTCCAAAAACAGTGGTTTTTGAAACACGAGCTTTTCCAGGCTGTTTCTTTGTAACGGATGGTCGTAGAGACCTGAGAATAGGCTCATATGAAAGGTCTTGGCGTGTAGATGTGCCTTTTGACAGTTTCGGCCACCAGAAGTGGCCAAATTGCCCGAAAGCTTTGATTTTCTAAAACTTGGGCATATACGAGATGGTCAACACCCCTTCGAATCGGGGGGCGGTTGGGGCCTTTTCGTGTTTCACAAATACTTCCTTGTCACTGCATATTTTGTTATTGAATTTGCTTGTCTTCAGAATGCGAAAAAGGAAAGAGAGAAATTGGACATCCGCGAGCAACTAGAGGAAATCATGGACAGAATATCATATGTAAGTATTTTCATGTATTTGCATTGTATCTGTAGTTATTAAGAAACGATATATTTTATATCATTGGTTATCCTAACAAATTGGAAAATGTGGTTGAAAAGAACAGATTTTAAACAAAAGTTTATGGTATACTACTATAGCAGCATGAAAGCTCCGACCTGGTTGGTGAACGAATAAATTGTTATGAAGGAGAAATACCTAACTTTTTTTACATATATTTACTAAGAATTTTTATAATGATATCCTGATATGTAGGAAATAATTTTCACAAAATTATTTTTACATATTGCTATGTAAATAAGAGCAACTATTCCGTTCCCGCCCTTAATTCTGTAGTTATGCTTGACATGTATATCGAACAGCACTGAGCACGACCAATGACATATGTATATCTTGGATTGTGTAGGTTCGCGCATATCAAAATAAAAATAAGCCAATTAAAGAAAGTCGATACAAAGAACATATTGAATATTTTGGTCGATTTATTGACACTTCAACTCATTGCAAAAAGGACCGTCTGTCAACTATAATGTTCTGAATCCATCTCGTCTTCCTCGTCAGAAGCAAATCTCATAATCACGGCTATATGAAACCCCCCCCCCTCCCCCTCGGCCAGAATAAGGATAAGGGTGGTATCAATAATAATACCCGATTACGTAAATAAACACCAAATATGTACTTTAACCAAACGTGAGAAAAACGTTTCCTGTTTACTGGGAAGGTTTCAATAAGGATATTGCAGCACCGAGATACGACACGACCGAATGCTACGTCACAGCAAGGTCATATCTATGACGTCAACTTTACGTTGAATTGTCAACATTTGCATTGGTATCGGTACCCAAACATACGATTTTGTGTGACAGACGATAAACCATCGTCTTCTAAATTTGGTTGATTAAAAACGGATTGCGTTTTACTTCATTGTAACGTTGAAGACTGTTCAATTCACACTGTGGTGCGTGGTTGTAACTTCCCATTCTCCTTATCCATTAGCGTTTAGTGTATAAAGCGTTTATTGCGTTTACCGTTTAGCGTTTGATGGTTAGAGTTTATGGTTTGTGCATTTTAGCCTTTGGCAAGAGAAGTTTTAAACGCGCCCTTCGGTGTCGTATATCCTCCTTTCTGTATAATATAATCTTCTTCTTTTTTTATTCTGCTCATTTTACCAGATTCAACCAACACATTAATGTGTTTGAAAACAAATAAATAAAATGAACGGAGTTTACAACATAATGAAATGGTGGTCTTCTGAACAAATATATACGGCCTGTCTGTTTATGTATCTCTACCATAGATCACCTAGGGTTTACAAAATCTATGAATGTTTGACTTTTTATATAGCCCACAAACCCAAATATGTAATGTCGACAGTGGCGGTATTTTGTGATATTCTTTCAAACTGGTTCCATGTGCAATGCTTAAGAGCTCTCCTTAAAAAGGGTCCAGGATAATCATGCAGAATTTTAATATTTCAAATGAGAAAAAAATGCAATTTAACGAAAATAACGTCAAAGAAACATCGTCGAAATTTCGAATCCATTGATACAATTTTCATTTTTATACTCAAACTAGAACCTTTAGTAAAATGCATTTAAACAGGTCGCGCATATCATGTTCCTATAGTATTATAATTTTATCAAAGTGTCTTATCAACCATCCTTAAATATCTAGATGGTGATTAAATGATTGGGTAAGTTTAGCATTTATCGACCAACCTTTTCAAATTAAACTCATTAAATTTTACAGGCGCTGCGTCATTGTGATGAGAAGGATAACGTTCCTAGAACACTGGCTCAGGTGAGTTTAAAAATGTGTTTGTCTATTTAAATTATACATTCTGTGGCCTAATTTATGTATTGCTTATTTGCTTTGACGTCATTAATTATATCCCGACAACTCAATATCGGCTATAATCTCGACATACATTGTATACGCGTTAACAAAATGAAATAATAAAGTTTCGTTACTCATTTTACAGAGAGCGGAATTTATGGAGGAATTACATGCCGCTCCTGAATTCAAGATGAAGGAAAAGAGAGAAGAGGTAAATATATAAAAGCTTCACATACAACTGTACATGTAACAATAATAGTCTAATATTTTGAATTCGTGATCTTTCATATTTTTTTCGTATACATTGTATATATATTATCAACTAAAGCGAATAAATGTCTATTGCCTTTATATCTGATAAGCAAAATATACTTTTAAATATCAAATTCGCAGTTACATCACTTTAAATCTAACGTCCTTAACACACCCCACTTGACAAGACGTTATGCAACATCTAAATGACGTTGTCAAGATGTTGAATGCTCTTTTGCAACGCGGACGTACAGGGATTATGTCGCATAACGCAGTGCCCATTTCGAGCATAGTAAACGACGTATATATAATAGGTAAACGCTATAAAATTATGTCTTGATAACTTCTTATTGACATATAGACATTACTATTGTACTTTGGATGCCGTATCAAACGCGCCAACAAACGAAAACTATTCCTTAACTTATCAAATTTCATCCTATATAAACCTAAATATGTTTTTCCAAAATGCCACAGGTTATATTACGACTTAAGTAATAACTGTAATTTATTCAATATATTTGTCACTGTAATGTAAGTTGATAATATAAGATACTTCGAGAGGGAGGTTGTGGATATTTGGAAAAGCAAGAATGAGAGCCAATAAAATGACAAACAAGGCAAAACTTTAGTTATAGGACCATCGAGGTTATCTGTCAGCGAATGAAACAAGATAGAATTATGCCTAACGAATTCAAAACACAAACAATAAACAAATATAGACATATATAGGCGGTCATTTCCCAAACATATCCAAATCAGGCCAATGAACATGGACTGTTTTGCGAGCATCCCATATAAGGCATGCGTTATGCTGTTTGACCAGGTATGCAGAGCTATTGAACGACGTCATTTCTATGCATAAGAGATATCGCCTGAATAACATGCATTTTGTTTATTTGCTGTTGATAAAAATTTCAAAGAATTCAAAAAATGACATTGACAGGTGTGGCAAAAATTGCCAAAAAATACAGCGTTTTTAGATTTTAAATAGACCAAAGAACAAAAAAGTTATTTTAGATATAAGTGGTTTGTTAAGAAATTTTATATGGTTTAATACATGAACTTCAAAGTCCATATCTTCACTTAAATTGTGCAGCTCAATCGACAGCAGAACATGCTACAGTTCATAGCGGAGTACGCGGGCAATCTGGGCGAGCGAAAGAAAATCACGCAGGAGATCGATGATTGGCTGAATTCAGAAGACGTGCTGGAAGGAGTGGTGTCGAAGGAGAAACTGGGAGCATCGGCGAACCAATATGAGGGTACATTGCGCAACGTCCTTTCGACAGGACAGGACGTGATCATTCATTCGCATGTTGAAGTTTTCTTCCAAACAATATTTGTCGTCGCGGTAGTAGAATATTTGTTAATCACACGGTCTTGGTCATTTTTATAGTCCGTATTCCAAACAGAATGATTGAGTAATTAGCTGAAAAAATCACACTTTACATGTAAACCAAACAAGAAATATGTTTTGACTTTGCCACAGCCATCAACCAGGAAATCATCCAGGCCTTTGAATACGCCAAAGAAGTCGTTGAGCGCATCCGCAAACTAGGCTACCAGCTGCTCAAGGATGCCGGCTACATCGACTCGGATGATGAGGAGGATCCCAGGTAAATGAGAGAAATCGTTATGCCGTTTAGTAAAAAGATCCCAGTAAACAGAGAACGTTTTATTCATGTTATAAAAACGTTTTTTTTTTCAAGGTTTTTTTGTTTACTTAGCTATGTCTTTGTGTAAGTATCATATGAAGGGCTCCGTGCAACATTGTGTTAAGTCTACTTAACATAGTTTTGATTTTTTACCTTGAATATACTCATCCCACTCGGCAAGACGTCCACAGACGTTGAGCGGACGCCCTAATTTGGGCCCATACGAAAGTTTCCCGGACGTCCTAATTCGTCAGGGACGTAGAAAAGACGTTGCATGGACGTCGCGTCCGAATCGGACGTAGGAATTACGTTCTACTGACGTCGGGACGTCAAAGGACGTCCGGAAAACTTTCATATGGGCCCTACGTATGTCGTCCTCTCGACGTCACGTCCGAATACGACGTACTATGGACGACCCTTGCCGAGTGGGATGTTGATATCATATACTTAAGGAAAAAAAGATGCACCATTTATTCATTTTGTATTTTGTTAATAAATCAATTTATTTCGGCCCAATATTTATGAAAGTTGGCAAGTATATTCAACAGAGTCTCAACAACCATACTATTACTTGATTTGTCCATGTTCTGTACCGAAGTGATAATAATCGATCAAATGTGATATATACTATTCAGGACCCTGTGGTCATTAACGCTTTATTTATGGCGGTAAAAATCGTGTCGCTGTATTGTATTACAAAGGGAAAGGTCAAGTCAAGAAGAAAATTTGATGGCGACCTAAGATTAAAGAAGCCACAATTGTCCGAATTTTAAAGGGAACGAGGTATGGGCATGTTTATGGGTGGAGCCTCACACAATACTGCTGCAAGGTATTCTAACGTCCGTCGGACAATAGTTTAACGTCTAGTGGGAAATTTAGAAGAAACCAGATCGACCCGCGATCGTCCATATTCCGTCAGGCCGCGAGTAACGACAATTAAGCAGGATCGCGAAATTCGCCCCACACACATTAAAAATTAGTTTGGAAGTGTAGTACAAACAGCAGGCCTTATCCATGGTCAGCACTATGAGAGGAAAAGCGCCAAAACGGGTTTACTACGTTTGCGCGAAAATTATAATCGGCTTCGAAGAGCCTTCGTTGGTCATGTACGTGATGACCGAAGACAGCGCTTACAGCTCCAATGAGCCTAAAACCACACCAAAACATCCTGGTCTAATAAAAACTGAAACGATGTCGTGTTTAGCGACGACTCGCGCCTTCTATCGTACCAAAATTACGCAGGATAGCGGATCTATCGAAGACCGGGAGAGCGGTATCATAGCCACTGCGTCTAGCAGATTCATGTTTCGCATACCTCAGTATCAGATCAATTGACTGATTACGTCGATGCTAAGACGTATATGCTCGATGGTTGACGTATGGGGTACCCATACACGCTACAAGCAATCATGAATTAGTAAAGGTTTAGAAACTTGAAATCAGAAAATGCCGGAGTGTGTGATATTATGTCTATTTATGACAAAGTTATCCATAACAAGAATATGAAATTTTGTGAGAGTATTGTAGACACATAAGTCCATCTTGTGTGGAAATTTGAATTAAACCCACCCACTACTTGTTTTTATATGATTTTTTACTTTTGGTTGTGCAGAACTTTTGTCCTTAAGTATATATCATCTGTGTGAAGCTTATATCTTATCTATCACTATAGATAACATTTTTCCAGTGCAACATTGTGTTAAGTGCCATGTTTTTTACCTTTCGCGTGCAACAAAATGTTTTATTTACTAAACACAGGCCACAGTTGTTTAATATAGCACACACTATTTCGCCAAATATTTCCGTGCAACATTGTGTTATATTGACTTAACACAAGTCTACTATAGCTTATAGACCTCTCAACCAGTAATTGCACCACCCTAAAACGCGACCAGTTTTTGAACCACTTTTTATTTGTCATAGAAATAGCACGACAACTTAATTTATTTACACCAAAACATATATTATGGCCATTTTTAATGAAGCATGACCATAATATATGTTTTGGTGTAAATAAAAAATGGTTTATGTTTTGGACACGCTAGTTATATTGACAACATCACCAGCCCAAGGTGCGACTCACTAATAGACACCAGCTTTTGTCTCGAAAAGACTTCGTAATTCATAAACAATAGATTTCTTTCAATTGATGTATGCACACAATAATTTCATTTTAAAAATGCGAAAAAAATATGTAAAAATACGCTTTCTTTTATATCTTTTTTATCCAAACACATTGAATTGCGAGATTTTAAAAATCAACCGCGTTTTTGAATGGAAATTTGCAATGCTTGAAATATTTTGTATTGCATTTGCCGTTTGAGAAATATAGGGCGTCAAAGTGTTTCTTAGCCGTCAGTGTCCCCTTTAATCATATATCTTTTACCACACAGGTAAATACAGGATTCTACCACCATATATATTTTACAAGACAGGTGTTTGTATAAAAAAAAACTTGTCAAAATAACCCTTTTATTATGTGCCAATACAGTACGGGCAAGAAAAAGAAGAAGGCGCGGATCACTTTATTCGACTATTGTGACATCATCGATGAAAAGGGTTTGATGGAGAGCACGGACAACATGGACGTTGCTATGGCTGAAATGAAGGCGTTGATGGAACAAGGCATTCGCATGGTCAAGAGGCAAAACCAGAAAAATGGTATGTTTATGTCCGTTTATGGAAAAGGGTGAACAAACGATATGCCATATAGGGTACATACAAGGCATTCGCATGGTCAAGAGGCAAAACCAGAAAAATGGTATGTACAGTGCCGCGCGATCCTAACCCAACAACATTCTTATAGGTTATCGCTTATCGTTTAACGGTTTGCAATATCATAATTACCGTTTAAAGTTTATAGTTTTTGTGGTTATTGTTTAACGATTATCGTATATAGTTTAACGCTTAACCTTTATCGTCTATCGGTTAGTGTTTAGCGTTTGAGTTGTCGGGTTGCGCACGACTGTATGTCTGTTTATTGAAAGAGGAATTGAACATATAGGCCATATACAGGGTAGATGAAGGATGCATAGGTGTAATTGTATTTTACGAATCATAGATAATGCTAGTATTGCTAGATAATGCAATTTATAACAATTAAATATCAAAAGTATTATATATTACATAAAATACATTTAAGTAATGTAGCAAAGAGATGTGTCCAGTGCATTTTGTCAAACTCTACTTACGGGAAAAAAACCTTTGTCATACGCTATGGTAAATTCGTAATTTAACAGAAAAAAAAAACAATGTTTTTTTGCAGCAATGAGAGCTGGAATAAAGCAGATCAAGTTATTCATAAAAGCAATGCAGAAACGCATGAAGGATTCAAAGAAGAAACAAGAGGAAATAATTCATCTGGGTTTAGTAAGTGAATTCGTCCTTAATAAGACATACGGTGGCTAAAAGACTGATATGTAATTTGAATCCTTAAAAGAAGAAGGAAACCATTATTTGAGAACAGCCTCGCAACGATGTTCTAACCTGGAATCCTGTTATTTTAAGGCCCTTATGACAACGAACATTCTTGGAGGATGGCTTTGTTCATGACTAGACAGGCAACTACATGAATATATACATTTTATAATTCAAATCTGTAGCGCCTTCACATCTGTAATTATCATATGGAATTTAAACACTTCAGCGTTATATTTTGATTTTATATGTACATATATTGCTTTCAGCAAATCGACAATTCAGCAAAAACACTTCAAAAGTATAAAGAAGAAAATGAAAAATGCACACAGAAAACTAATGCGTGTGAGGAAAGAATCAGACGACTCGACAAGAAAATAGTACGTATAGGAGTCACTAGAATTTAAATTTATCATTTCGTCTTTTGTTTTAATATTCTTCATGAATACTTTTTTGCACTCTAAATTACTAATTTATATTTTCCATTTTTATTTCAGTTTTTTTTTCTAGTTCTTTTCATAGAGCGATTAGGGTAGAATCTATTCAAAACGAGTATCTAATTTTGAAATGTTGATTAATAGAATAATTCAATAAGTGCTCCTTTCCCGTTAATAAACTTATTTCTATTGCGCCATACCACCATTTTACCAGTAAATATTTTTCAAAATAAAGATAATACTTTTGTTTTCGCATAAAATGTGATGATTTCGTTATTTATTTATTTAATTAATCAATTTTTTTTCATAGAGAGATCTGGGCATAGAAAACGAGGAGCTCATCTCGGAAATCGAGGAAATGAAGTACATCATCGAGCACGGGCCTCGCGAAGAAGGCTCAGTGTCCTCAGTGTGGTCGGCCCATATCGACTATGCCGCACTCCCGCCCACCTCGAATACGAGTGATATGCCCTGGATGGATGCCAAGCCCGTTGTGCAGAGCAAGCCGCAGCAGAATGCGGGTGGTGGAAAGCAGCCGAGTCTAAAGAAGGTGGTGTTTGATCAGAATCAACAAAAGAGTGGTGAATCGAGTAGGTTTTATAGTCGCTGTCGTATTTAGTTTTATGAAGGATGTATATACTAGCCGCCAAAAGAAAGTATAATCTTTTTTTAAACACATAATTTTAGTATTAATATTTATTCGATCATATTGCAATTAACAGAGCATATTATTTCATCTTTTTCCAAAAAATTTCTTTTTCAAAATATCGATTATCATGATTGGTTTAGGATTTCTGAAATGTTAAAGATGACTACCCTCAACCTTTTGCCATGCATAGATGGCAGTTAACGGCAAAGTCATGAATATACGGGTCAATGTAACGATTGGTCGTTAGGTTTTCGTCGATACTCCGTAGCTAAGGTTTCCAGCCGTATCGGATGACACATCACACCATAACAGAACCTTCCCGGAAGCGGTCAACTTAGTTTAAAAGAACAAGCTACAAAATGATAGCCGAAGCCGCTATACCCCCCTTGGCGGCAATATGAGTGGTTCAATTGAAATGGACTCGACGATAAATGTCAAAGGGCGCTATGCGAGAGGTTTCATATCAATAAGGCGATACTTGTTCGCAAAATTGTATCGTCAATGCGACTTCGCGGTTTCGAACGTACGTTCTACGTACGGCGTCATCCGTTTCATAGCAAACGCCGTTTCAACGTTTTTGGACTAATCCGACTATTTGCCGGGTCTAGTGATTAGCTACATAGGCATAACATCTAGATCTCTCGATCCCGATTCGACATTTCTAACTTCCACCGCCGACTCTATTGTCTACCCTTGTTACTCTCTATGAATTTATTGTGATGTTGCAAACGATAAAATATAGCATTTAACAATTACAAGCGGCATACTAGTGTTCTAACAGAATTACCGGTCTGCAGCATCCCCATAGCCTGATCACAATAATGTTGATGAGTGCATGACGTAGCTATGTGTGTTTTGTAAAATTGAAAATAAATTTGGAAAACTGGCATGAATGTTGAAGCCTTTATTCTTCAGACCCAAATTATAATCAGACTAAGCATAACCGATTTCCACATAAAAACAAGGTGTTGACCCCTACTCAAAGTTAACACCTTAACCATTGATCTATTGGCATGAAACTATAGAATTGGATAGAAAGCTACATTTGATGACAATGGTGAAAATTTCAATCTAGAATATTGAGAATTCGCGAAGATATTGACCAATTTAGGATTATACTTTCTTTTGGCGGATAGTATATATATATATTAATTTTATAATGTATTTAATGCGTATGTTTTGTATGTGTTATTCGTATTACGAAATTGGGCAAACTATATTCGGCATGTCGTCGATCAATGTCGAAAGGAAGTTCTCAATAAGACCTTAATCAAAGTAGAAAAAAACGTGTTTGCAACGTCGCGTTCACATACGGCGTTGGGGCACTAGAAGGACGCCCGGAAACTTTCATATGGGATGCAAATAAGAATGTCATCATTTCGACATCACGTCCGAAAACGACGATGACTATTGCCGTGTGGGTAGCTAACAATAAGATTACCAAAAAATAGTTTATAGACAAATAAAACTATAAATTCGCTCACTTACAGCTTTATATATTATTATTGTTATTCAATGCAGAGGGCTCAAATAAATCCGTCGTCTTCATAACGGATTCATCGATGAATGCGGCCACAAGGTCACTCAAGGTCAGTCTCGATGACGCCACACAAAAGTTGCAGGACGTCGAGAGCAAACTGACGAAAACGACCAAGGAACTGAAAAGCACCAAGGCAGAGCTAGATGAGATGAAGGTAAGGGGTATTTGAAATATATTTTAGATCCCATCCCGACATGGGAAGCCTTTTTGAATTTTCTTTTCCAGCTGTTTGATCATAGCAAACCGTGAATCCTCCTCGTGGTAACCCCCAGACGCGGCAAACGTTTTAAAAAGCAACGAGCTTTTGCATTAAGGAATATATTAGGATTAACAGTTTGCTAGGATATAAAAGAAACAAGGAAAGCCTTTCATATGACCAGGTCTTTTAACTGATCTAAAGGTTTTATTTGCTGGGAGCGCTAATTAAAATAGATATGAAACAAAGGGGTGCATATATATTTTAATTAAAAATTTTACAGTGCCTGCCGCGTTTGCCCTTGTGAAGATCCGCGCTCAAAATATATGATAAGGCCGGGTTCACCCGCTCGAAAAATATAAATTTTGGGCTAAACTTGAAGCCGAATTTGTATAAAAACATAGCAGTTTATCCTTTCTGTTCATCCAGAAGTTTTATCTTGGGTAAGCGCGCCCTTAGATGATGGTTTTATGTTGTTCCACGCTTGCAATTCGTCTTTAATTCATGATTAAAAAACAACTAAATTGTTTCAGTCAAACGAGAGCATACAAAAGGCTGTGTCGGGCGGCAAAGCAGAGATTCGCGTCAAAATCAACGAAGATGCCACGAAAAGAGCTAAACATCTGGAAGATAAGGTGGTTGCATTGATAGATCTTTTTCTTGTGAACTGGTCTTCAAGACAAGCATGAAAAAGATTCAAAGCAAGACCATGAAAAAAGATTCAAAGCCCTTTACGGATCACTTAAGAGGAGGGATTTATAACCCTTTCGGTACTTCATTCTTAAGGTTTTTTCAGAATGAACTTTTCGCCGTTAAATTTTCGTGCTTAAATATTGATAAAAAACATATGCATATAAAATATGTAATCGAAACATTTTATTTTACAGAACGCAACGTTGGAGAAACAAGTCTCTAAGCTGACCACAACGTTAGCCAACAAAAATGAAATCATCCAGTTTCAAGAGAAAAGACTGAAGGACATGCGAGAGGAACTTGGAGTTATCGAAGTGGCCGATATTCCAAATGTCAAAATGCCGGTTTGTACTTCGTTTTTTAAGGAAATACGTTATCTGTTTTGTGATATACCTTGTATATAATCCTATTGAACTTGTTTATTGAATCTGATTGATGTTTTCAATGTCAACATATCGGTTGTTATTATGGCGTCTTTACGTAGTGGTGAATATAAAACGAAGTTTTAACGTTTTTTTTTTTTTTCAACAAATAAAATCAGTTTCGCTATTTTCTATGAATCTGGATTACTTTTATTAAAATATTGCCTGAAAAAATAGGAGTTTCCTCGACTTGATAGTTCATTGGATGACCATAATGATATATTATATATCCGGCGCAAACGAAAAAGACCTCCTTCGATTTTACACCGGTATTGTGAGACCTATCTGTGAATACGCGACTCCGGCATGGTCAACATCACTAACCCAAGGGCAAAGAGACAAAATCGAAAATATCCAAAAGCGGGCGTTCAATATCATCAGGCCCGAGCTTTCTTACGATGAGAGTCTAATACGATTGAAACAAATAACTCTTGAACAACGTAGACTCGATATCTGTAGAGATTTTTTTCAGAAAAATCCAAAATTCAAGTGATAAAATGCATGACATTCTACCCGAACAGGGACTGATTAAATATGATTTTAGGCAAAGCAACAAGTTTAGTCACATCAAATGTAGAACAAAACGTTATAAAAGCTCATTCTTACCATTTGCACTTGAAAAGTTTTAGTAAAATATCAACTATTTCTAGTCATATTCTAGTCATCGTCTAATTATTTAATATAAAAATGTATTATCAGCATATTATAAACCTTTATATATTATAGCATCATAACAAAGTGTATTGTATTCATTTTAGTATGCATGTCATTGTACGCAATTCAACATTTATGTTGCAATCAATAAAAATCATTATTATTGTTATTATCATTATATAACAAGATATTCTAGATTCTTGATTTTCTCTCTCCAGGATGGTAAGCCGCTTCCGGATAAGATCAAAGTGACGCTGATTCGCATGCAGCGAGAAAACAGGGATGAGGTTGGAAGACTTAAAGCCCACATCGAAAAGGAGAAAGCAAGGTATGGGTTTTACAATATAGTTTTATTGAAAATCATTATCATTTATAATATTAGTTGGTATTAATCCATATAAAATTTCTTAACAAACAACTGTTATCTCAAATAACTTTTTTGTTCTTTGGTCTTTTTAAAATCTAAAAACGCTGTATTTTTTGGCAATTTTTGCCACACCTGTCAATGTCTTTTTTAAAACTCTTTAAAATGTTTATAAACAGCAACTAAACAAAATGCATGTTATTCAGTCGATACCTCTTATGCATAAAAATTGTGTCGTTCAATAGCTCTGCATACCTGGTCAAACAGCATAATGCATGCCTTATATGGGATGCTCGCTTAACAGTTCATGTTTATTGGCCTGATTTGGATATGTTAGGGAAATGACCGCCTATATATGCCTGTATTTGTGAAGGGCACCCCACGACACATTTTTCAAAAAGTTGTTATATCACCTTAAAACAACTTTACAAAGGCGAACAACAACAAAAAAACACCTTTTCGAACATTAAAATTATGCAAAAAGGTGTTCATTTTTTCCAAGCCAGCTGAGCTGTTCCACCTCTTCTAGCCAGCTTGGAGCAGAAAAGGAACACCTTTTGAAATAATTGAACTGTTGAATATAACTATATTACCTATTATTAATAACAAATAACATGTTATAAGACATGTGCAAGCAATTACGATCAACTTGCAATTAATTATTCTCATTAGATATCATAAAGTAAAGAAATAATCAAAAAAGTGTTCCTCAAACTGCTAAAATCTCCAAGCTAGAACGAATTTCCTCAAAATCTCCAAGCCAGCTGGGATTTGCTGGGGAACAGCTTTTGTGAGGAACAGCTCGTGGGGTACTCTTCATTTGTTTATTGTTTGTGTTTTGAAATTCGTTAGTCATAATTCTATCTTGTTTCATTCGCTGACAAATAACCTAGATGGTCCTATAACTAAAGTTTTGCCTTGTTTGTCATTCTATTGGCTCTCATTCTTGCTTTTCCAAATATCCTCAACCTCCCTCTCGAAGTATCTTATATTATCAACTTAAATTAAAGTGACAAATATACCCGTCAAAAAAAGTAACCGATATTTTTTTCACAGTCATTATTTTTAACTTTATAATATTTTCCAAAAGATAATATTTTGCACATACTTACTCCAACCATTTCCCAACAATAATGTAAACTTTGTTGTTATTTGCTGAAACAATAGAGTAATGTGAAGAATAAGTTGATGGGGGTACCTAAAATTCCACGCAAAATCTATTGACAGTTTGACTTCATGTCTTAGATGTGTTAAAATTTTGTTTCATAACATTCATTCTTTCATTTACCCATATAAACTCTTTGAATAAACATGCCGCGTTTATCTGAAGGTGACCGATGGCAAATCGTTGCCCTTTCGTCACGAGCGGGTTGAATCAGAAGCGGTTGGCACGCGTATTCGGAGTGTCGCAACCAACGATTAGTGAGTTGCTATCCAAAAACAGGCAAACAGGCGAGGTTAAGGATAAGCCTAGATCGGGTCGTCCCGTTTGTACCGACGTTAATGACAATGGCTTAATCCTTGATTATGTTGAAAATGACCATTTCGCTA
>LQRL01006178.1:35953-46021 GCA_001703475.1 Hydroides elegans
TATTTTGTTATATGCAGATGATACTATTATCCTTGCTGAGTCGGTTTTAAGCTTGCAAATGGCGTTAAACTCAATGTATGACTATTGTAAACTATGGAACTTACGTGTTAATCCCGATAAATGTAAAATCGTCATTTTCAGTCGTGGTAGAGTTAGAAACAACCCGGTTTTTATGTATAATAACGAATCTATAGAAGTTGTCAATGAATTTGTCTATCTAGGCGTTAAATTCAGCTCAAACGGCTCGTTTAAAAAGGCCGAGTTATATGCCTCACAGCAGGCCCAAAAGAGCATGTTCAGCCTCATCAGTAAATCAAGAGCACTTAACCTAGACCTAGATGTCCAGCTAGATTTATTCGATAAAATAGTCCAACCGGTAGCATTATATGGTTCAGAGGTATGGGGTGCGTACGAGTCAAATATTGTAAAAAGAACCCAGTTGAAATACTATAAACATGTCCTTCGCCTTAAAAAATGTACCAGTACCGCCATGGTGCTAGGTGAGATAGGAAAATTGCCTATAGATGCCATGATCAAGATGAGAATATTGAATTATTGGTTTAAGTTGGTTACTAATGTAAATAAGTTCAAGTTCAATGTAGTCCTATATAGAATTATGTATAAAATGGCCTTGGATGGTTCATTCATATATCCCTGGTTAGATTACGTTAGGCGTAGCTTAGATGATCTTGGTCTATCATATTACTGGCTCTATCAAGAGCGGCTTGACATTGCTGGTCTTAAACGGTTTAAACGGACAATTAAAATACGTATTTTTGATCAGTTTAGAAGTAATTGGTATGAGGGAGTGTTTTCCTCCAGAATCTGTACTAACTATCGATTATTCAAGCTAGAATGTAAAATGGAACCATTTCTTAGTGTTCTCCCTAAAAATCTCGCTCTTAAGATGCTTAAATTTAGATGTAGGAATACCCGTTTGCCAGTGGTAATAGAAAATCATGATACAGGATTGTTAGATAATGTGTATTGTACTCGCTGTGAGAAAAGATCGATTTGCGATGAGTTACATGTAGTACTAGAATGTGAAAGTTTCAGTAACGAGCGACTACTATACCTTGGTAGAAGAAAATTTAACAATATTAACACTCAGTTGTTTTCAGAGGTCTTGGCTAGCTGTAATCCTAAGAAACTGTATAATTTGGCTAGATTCATGTCGGCGATCATGTCAGCTTTTAAATGATCTCATTTCTTGTCGCTATAACTTAAAATAATGCATTTATAATTTGTATTTGATTATAACACTTTATATATATTTTTTTTTGTATGTGTGTTTACCGTAGATTACGTAGAATTGTATGCCAATGTGTCCTTATTAATTAAGGATTTTTGGAATCAATAAAATTGAAATTGAAATTAACCGATTTCGGTTGAGCTTGAACCAAGTGACAACTTATTCCTGCATTGCTTTATTCCTATACATTTAACCATGTCATAGGACAGTCTTAAATGTCATAGGACAGTCTTAAATGCTCTTAACTAGGACACAGGTACTCGTACTTGCGAACAGTTTCAGAAATGGGCGATAATATGTGAACCTACACTAATTTTCTTTATTCCACTAGTATGCTTATCTATCTTCATAAAAAATGTAAATATATACTTTATCTTTACTTTAAAGGCTTAATTCATACGAATTGATATGGGATCTTTCACAAATGATTGTTCAAATGATTTGTTTTGTTTTTGCTGAAAAAAGCGCTACGATTACTAGTGTGGTGATGATGAATGACGACTTACCGTAATAAATTAACTACATGTATGTTCTATGTTGTTTTCTAAAGCTTGTCTGGTTTATGTACAATATTTCATGCTTATGTCTTATGATAATAAAGATCCAGACACACACAATCCTTTGGGTGCGTTTCTTTTTGTTCAGAAGTTTCAGAAGTTTAAGAAATTTAAGGAACTTAAGACAAATAAGCGTTTCTTTTTGTTCAGAACCTTAAGAAGTTTAAGAACTTTCAGACAAAGTGTAAGACAACTGAGAGTTGTCTTAAATATCTTAATTTAGTCACGTGACGCAATGTTTTGAATTTTTGAATTGATTTACTTTTAAAATGTTGTATTTTGTTGTTTATAAATGGTGATTTTGTGACCTTGTATATTCAAAAAAACTTTTCAACACATTTTATAATTGTTTGAACACTATTTTGTATAAAAATGTCCAAAAAAGTGATGAATTGACCTTGACCTTTGAAAAATCAGAACTTTCAGACAAAATACGTTTCTTTTTACAATCTGTCTCAAGTTTCTTAAGTTTCTTAAACTTCTTAAATTTCTGAAACTTCTGAACAAAGAGAAACGCACCCTTTGTTTTGACTTCACTAAAATGGGAATCAGCAGGCCGCCATTACTTTGTACACCTAATGCTATTTTCCATTTAAAATTCAAACCTGTTTCTAGTAAGTGTACAGCAATGTCATCCACAATTAAACAGTAAATGTCAATCATTTTAATCCAATGTAAATTTTTGTTGTTGAGGCTTCTCTAGACAATTCTTATTTATTTGGAAAGTGAGCATTACATTTTGTCTTTTACATAAGGATAATGCTTAAGGGTTCATGCAAATGTCCGCCATGACCAAATCAGGTTCCCATTTAACTGGGTGAAAACAAAGAATATTTCTTCGACAAAATATCCCATGGAGGACAATTCGATTCCATTGTACAAATGCCTTTGTCGATGTCCTCATAAGCGTATGTTGGCTAAATTTTGCAAATATGGCAAAGTATTTTGGTCGAATCATACTAAACAGCTTGCCCTCAAAAGTGTAAGACAACTGAGAGTGGTCTTAAATTTCTTAATTTAGTCACGTGACGCAATGTTTTGAATTTTTGATTTGGTTTACTTTTAAAATGTTGTATTTTGTTGTTTATAAATGGTGATTTTGTGACCTTGTATATTCAAAAAAAACTATTCAACACATTTTATAATTTAATTGTTTGAACACTATTTTGAATTAAAAAATGTCCAAAAAAGTGATGAATTGACCTTGACCTTTAAAAATCAGAACTTTCAGACACAATACGTTTCTTTTTACAATCTTTCTCAAGTTTCTTAAGTTTCTTAAACTTCTTAAATTTCTGAAACTTCTGAACAAAGAGAAACGCACCCTTTGTTTTGACTTCACTAAAATGGGAATCAGCAGGCCGCCATTACTTTGTACACCTAATGCTATTTTCCATTTACAATTCAAACCTGTTTCTAGTAAGTGTACAGCAATGTCATCTACAATTGAACAGTAAATGTCAATCATTTTAATCCAATGTAAATTTTTGTTGATGAGGCCTCTCTAGACCATTCTTATTTATTTGGAAAGTGAACATTACATTTTGTCTTTTACATAAGGATAATGCTTAAGGGTCCATGCAAATGTCCGCCATGACCAACTCAGGTTCCCATTGAACTAGGTTTAAACAAAGAATATTTCTTCGACAAAATATCCCATGGAGGACAATTCGATTCCATTGTACAAATGCCTTTGTCGATGTCCTCATAAGCGTATGTTGGCTAAATTTAGAAAATATGGCAAAGTATTTT
Organism: Hydroides elegans; assembly: GCA_001703475.1. Lineage (NCBI taxonomy): Eukaryota > Metazoa > Annelida > Polychaeta > Sabellida > Serpulidae > Hydroides > Hydroides elegans. The sequence goes on from LQRL01006178.1 coordinate 39,515, forward strand.
GGTCAAATCATACTCAACAGCTTGCCCTCAAAGGTGTTAGTTCCAACCTAGCTTAAGTGATCTTAGGGGTTCCTTAGGGAATCGTTCCAGACTGTACCCTGTTCCTCATATCCATTAATGATCTCCAAAGAAAGGTAAACAATTAGGCCCTTCTTTTTGCGGACGAGTGTGTTCTTTTCCAAGAAATAAATGCGATCTAGACCGTTCTATCTTGCAATATGACTTAAGCGTATTTTAGTGATTGGGAGAATGGCTTGCTTTTGGCGTTTAATCCAGACAAATGTTTCGTTATTAACATATCAAAGAGACACAAACCACCCCTGACCATTAAACTTTAACATGTACTATGCTGAATTCGATAGATTCTACAACCTATCTTAGCGATATAAAATCAAAAGACTAACCTTGGTTTCGTAATAAAAAGAAAACTTTTTTTATCGATCTCGGCTTTCTGAAACTTAATATCAAAACTAAAAACATACGAAATAAAACTTTTGCGTGACTGGATTTAGCCCGCTCTATCGTCCAGTATTCCTGTCAGGTCTGGGAACTCACATTGACAAAGAAGTCCCCAAGCTGGAAAATTGCAAAGGAAGCGGTTCGTTTAGATTCCAATAGATTCCATAATACTAGCTCTGTCACAGATATGCTTCTCCAATTGGCATTGGACTCGTTGCTACAGTTGAGGTATAAGTAATGTTTTACAATTATGCATAAAATAATTAATAGTCTCATAAAAATCCAACACTCACGATACTTAATTCTATCAACCTTATCACACCAGGACAACATTATATACTTAAAACGTCTATTCTCTACCTCCATCAACCAACAATTCTCACTTTTTTCCAAGACGAGAAACCTGCAACATTTAAATCTGTTGATGAATGACTCATTGATGTCGCCAAAGCTATACAATTTCATCCTATTTACGGACCTTTTATCTTAAGTCAGTGATAGTTAAGATGAGGTTAAGTCGGGGGTAGAAGAATAAGAAATTAGAGGTATATACACAGTGGAAACGAGAATGGACTAAAAATAATGGCGAAAGGAAAAATCAAGATGGAAAGGGTTTGTCATGAAATTTGGTGTATAGAAGAGGAGCATTGACCTCCAGCAAAATATCGCAATTCCTGCCAGAATCCGCAATTTTGACCAAGAGGTGCATGCTAGAATTAAGCTAGACAAGACGTATGACAACCCGGAAGTATTCGTATAGCAGATACTAAACGGTCACATCCGGATCAAAGACAGAACTTGTTTGGGCGTAACATGAAACATAGTTCAAACATGTAAAGATATCGGCTGGAGGGCAAAGTCGAGAGCAATCGTTGAAGAGGGTGGGCAAGTATGCATTGAGACACCATCACACAAGTAAGGTAACCTTTCATCACAATTTACATGTATCGTACATTTAATTCGCTTGAATAAGTTATATGTTTTTAGCGAATGAATTTTTTTAAATGTCCGTTAAAATGAAAAATGTATTTGAATGACGGGTATTGAATGTATATTTACTGTTGTTGAACAGTATTCTCCAAAAATAAATAATTCATAGAAATAATTACATTGACATCAAGCTCGTTAATACTGGCGGACTGAAACATTTTGCAGTCCTGAAATCTGTACCCACTCCTAAAACTGTGAAATAAATTTATTCATGAAGGTTGGAATTTAGTTTCAGCAAGGTAAGATAGGTTCAGTGAAAATCGCGAATAAACAGTGATATTCTATCCTAAATGCACAGTAGTCATATTTGCGTACAGAAACTTTTCAAACGCAGAAATTTCTTTTTATGGACAAGCATAATACATAAAATGACCGAGAAATCTTATGATTTTTTAAAATCTTTTGAATTACAATTGCAGCAGGTTGATCTCTTTTACAAAGTTAAACATGTCGTAAGATATATATGAATATGAATAATCATCAAAATTTTATTAAATAATCAAAATGAAATAACATAAGAAAGTATTTAATTACATATATATGATAAATAAGATAGTGAGTGCTTGACATATTTCCTAAATGTCAATTGATATCACAAGTACTGGCTAAGTCAAATACTAAATAACACAATTGAAGCTATATAAATAAGATTATTGCTCTAATCCAAATCACTGTGTTCAAACCATAATTCTCTTTTTTCTTATTGAACTATGATAAAACAAATAAAATAATATGGGGACATATTCCATTCCACTAAATTGTACCACAAAAACCATATATGTTAAAACAGCCCACAATATCGTTCTTCAAATCTAAATATAGCAATTAACTCAGTTATGCTAAATGTAATCACATTCATTCATAATATGACGGTATTAAAGTTTCTTTTAGGTAAAATACCACAGTACATGTCTTGACACTTAAGTTTGCATCGTCATATATTTGCAAAATTCCTGTACAATTTCCTCCGTAAATTCTGCAGCACTATGCGCTAATGAATACAAATCAGTGCTCAACGTAATATCCTCTTCATGTTTATGAACGTTGATTTTCTCACAAAACTCCGCCACGAATCCGTATTTCGTGTCATAGACTGGTGTTCGATAAGATAAGAACTGAAGCAATTCTGGAAATGTATCGATTGCGTCTTTGATGTGCCAGTTTTTCTCGATTCTCTCACCTAACAATCGACGCGATGTGATCAGATCTTTCTCTGTTGCATTACCGGTCTTTCCGCTTTTCTTATTATGTTTCAAGTAGACAAAATAACATTGTTTTGCATTTTTGCCTTTGGTTTGCAATTTAACGAATTCATTGGAAACGCGATCTAGTGCATTCTTAGATTCTCCAATCGTTGAAATAGCTAGGATATCGTCCATATTCGCACTCGTTTGAGATAATGTCATGTTGTATCGCGACGTTCGCACTAGATTAAGCGGACTCCCCGGTTCACCTAATCCCAACGCGCGCTTCAACGTCTCCGACATTTCCAAGTTTTGCAACTCATTATCGATTGTTGCGAACGATTCATAAACGTCACGTGACCTTTTATAATGCTTATGCACAGGAAATACATATTTTAATAGGGTATCGATGTATTTTTCAGCAGCTGGTAGGGAACCATGTTTCGCGCTTAGGAGGAAAAGATTTGTTTGTTCTGGTAGTTTGAAGGAACAGTCACGTGGTTTATACGGATCTACCGGTGCGCGGTTCTGTGCACTAGAACCATCACTATTCTGCTGGCTACTTGAGTAATCGATCGAATTTGAACAAGGGGCAATCATGATAATTGCGAAATTATTCATAGCCTTTTTGAAACAGGCTTCAGACATTATTGAATTTCCATCGCTTGTATCCAGTTTCGTCGCTTCAGAAATACATTGATCATAGGCCTTTATTTCAAGAAGGATTTCGCACAGCGAAAAACGTGCGCTGTTTTGCGACGTATCGACGTGCAATATTCGTTCATAAACATATTTTGCGTCTTGCAATTTCTTTGGATTAAACGTTTCATATATGTCTGCCGCTTCGTATAGATCCTCAATGTGAGTTGATTTATATCCAGTGTCATTGTTAAACCTTTTTATCGATTCGCGCACAAATGAGTTCGTCAATTCTGGGAGTTTCGTAGCAGTTACTTTTGTTTTCTCGCATTTCGGGTCATAGGACAAGGCTTTCGCGTATTCCTTTCTGGCACTTTCGAAATCCCGTGATCTTTCATAGACTTCTGCTATCAACATGTACAAATGGGACAGATATCCGGTTTTGGAACTGTATTTAGTTTCGAGCGCGCTATATCCGGCTAAAATATCATAGTCTTCTCTATTGCTATGACGAAGTTGGACTAGATTTACATCTGCCCAGAAGTTACTATGATACAATGAGCACTCTACTGATTTCATAATGTAAGCCTCCGCCTTATCAATATCCCTGAACTTCTTTACCTTCCAATAAAATAGTCCCGCCTCGTGTAAGACACTTGTATCCTTGGGCGATAACTCCACAGCTTTTTCCACGCAATATTTCTGTTTGGCCAGGAAATGAGGATACCTTCCAGAGGGGGAACGGCAAATACGTTTATAACCTTTCGCACACCATTTGTAAATAATACCAGAACCTCCACAAAAATCATGTGATTTCGACATGGCCAGTTCTAGATAACGGTCCATGTCTTTTCCGGCCTTCCGAGCTGTATACTGATCCTCTTTCAGTCGACTGGATAGCGCAAGGGCGTAGAAAACATATGGATATGGATTTTCCGGCCATAGTTCAATAGCCTTTTGGAATGAGTCCAATTCTTCTACAGATGCTCTGCACTCGGGACCACTTATTGTTCGACGCAGTCTACCGATCATGAAACCAACACCAAAATGAGCTTCGGCGTTTTGTGGGTTGAGCGATATTGCCTCCTTGTATTTCGCCAATGCTCTTTCGTATCCCGATACGGTGAATCTTGAGAGCGAGAAGGCTTCTGTGAGGCACAAATCCGACTTATCTTCGTTGCTTAGTTTCCCTTCGTATTCCTTCACAGTACGCACTAATGCCTGAGCAAGTCGTGTATCCCTTTTCTTTTTCAATATCCATAGTTTATTTGCGTTGACAAGATATTTTTCAGAATTGGTTTTCGCAATCGATTCGGCTGATTCGATGTAGCCGAGCGCTTTTGAATAATCCACGGATCGAGTTAAATCGCCAACCGTATGTGCGAACGCTAATAACAAATACACTTTGAATGCGACCGGGGGATTTCCTCTGACATCCGTCAGCAGTTTGTGCTCTAACTGTTCTATGTTGCAATTTATATTCACATCCGTGCTTGTTTCATCTAAATCCCAATTAAAATGACAATTCAACGATTTTGAATAGTCTTCGAGTTCCTTTTGACGACTCATGCTGAAAAAGCCTAAATTTTAATGATGATTTTCAGTTTTTAAAATCCATCCTTTGTAACATTTAAGGGCTTGTTTTGTCAATTATTTATTGTATCTAATATATACATGTATATAACTGAACACTTTTGTATTAAAAAATCATATTCATGTAGGTCACATAAAAATAATTCTTCAGGCATAAAGTGCACCTGACATCCTCTCTATGCTTGTCCTTTTGTTCAGTGGGCGTCTAATCATTGTTGTTTTTTCCTTATCGAAACCATGTTCTAAATTTTGTTATCTGCAGTTTCGTTTGTACGAAAATAATGTATGAAATCAAGTGTCATTATATGACAGCTAAGGATCCAGTATGAAATTTTATATTGTTATGACAATAATTTCTTTCTACATGTATATACCTGTATATATCTACATGTATATACCAGTCCTGTAATCTTTGGTATGTCACTTAAGATCAAACTCTCTATCTATAAACATGTAGTATGATCACATTTAAAGTAGCCTATGAATTCGCGTAGAATTCTATGGAATACATAAATTACACTGGTTATCATCTTGGCACTCATTGCTGCCTATATTCTTACTTTCCTAGACCCTATGAAAAGAAAAAAAAACCTCTCCTAGTTTAACAGTCTAGCCCGGCCCAATCAATAGAATTATCCGCATGATAAGGCAATGATGGAGATTGTATGTTCAGTCACTATATGAGTCTTATGTTCAATCAGTGTTCGATTAATTCCCGCTTAACATTTTTATTCGACTGGGTTTTATTATTAACAGAGTAAAATAACAAACACTTGCATATTACAAATAAAAACGTAGTTGTATTTTCCATATTGTATTTTCATGCGTTTCAAATTAATAAGTTAAAACGTACATGTATGTACTACGTTTAAGTTCCTTCATATCTTTTTGAATATGTAAAAAAGATATATCTATGAAAAGATAGATTTACTGCTTTATAAACTAAACTTCGCCTTATAATGAAGTTTTTATTTTTTTACATAAGAAAAGTGAAATTCCTTATAGCAAGGCACTGCTATATTGACCAAAAATAGAAATCGAAAGTGGTTTTAGGTCAAAGGCATACATGTATAGACGCTCTATAGAGACTCTATCTAACTGCAAAGGGGTGTATTTGCGTCAATAATAAAACATCATAATAGTCCCATGGCAAGGACGCTGATAGAAAGAGGCTTGGCCGAACTATAATATCATACCCAAAGGAAATGCAAAGTCGATATAAACGTCAGTTTAAGATACGACCGTTAAGGTCTGTGCACGAACGAAATTTCGTGTGTTTTTCGCGCGCGAACATTTGAAATAGTGTTCATCCATTTTCGAGAAAAACAGCGAGTGTGCATATGATTTGGTCAATTGAAACTTTTCAAACGAAATATTAAATTTGTTTGAATATACACTATATCCTTTATATAGAGCATTGCCTTTTCTATTTTATCAGTGTATGTATTGATTGTTTATATACCGTATAATAAATAGGTAGCGATATATCGATTATACAATTCAAAGTAGATATTTTCACATCATTGTTCAAATATTCAAAACACTAAATAATTCGAGTTATTAATTTTGTGTAAAAACATGGTTTCTGCTATGTTAATCGCGATTTTAAAACGTAGCAGGGAAAGACTCGTTATCGTAAAAA
>LQRL01006187.1:31385-49133 GCA_001703475.1 Hydroides elegans
TGGGTGTTGTTTCAGCGTATGACGTCATTTCAATCGGCATAGTTGTTGTTGCCATCGTTGTCTCTTCCGGCTGGTGTGTCGTGTCCATGGCAACAGTGGACACTTTAACCTCAGTTGTCGTCGTCTCTGGCTGTGTCACTAGTGGGGCTTCCGTTGTAGGACATGGCTGAGCGATTCCATTCTCAACACATAGCTCGCAGTTGTCACCGGTAAAACCTGTAATAATTGTGATATATTAACGTAAAAGATCCTATTTTACTTGAAAATATCATCTTACAAGAATGCCTGTTTAAATCAGGCCAATTAAGATATATTCTGTTACTCAAATAGTTCTTTCCGTTTGAAAAGGAGTTTTTATCGAATGTAACTTTGCATGAGGACTTAAAGCTATGATGAGTTTATTCGAAACATTATTGATAGAATGTTAATGGGTGAATTGATGGAAACAAATTTTAAAAAGATTAAAAAGTGTTTAATGTAATTTAGAAACGGAGCTACCTACCTTCGACACAACTGCATTCGTAATAATTCACAAACTCTCCACACGTTCCACCGTTTTGACACGGATTACTGAGACACTCGAGCGTTTCCGTTTCGCAGAAGTCACCCTCGTATCCAGGCCAACAACAGCAATCTCCTTCAAAGCATTCACCACTTCGACAGCCAATGGGACCTGGGCATTCCGGATCGCGGCCTGGACCCGTATAATCGCGCTCTGTACAATCTGAGCCAGTCCAGTATTGCAGACACAGCTTAGCACCCGTTACGTTGTCGCACGTATAGTGACCGTCACAGCTATTGGTGTCGTTGCATGGTTGCGGGATGAACTCGGTTGTCATGACGATAGCCGTAGTCAAGGGCTCGGCAGTGGTTTCTATTAGCAACGTGGTGGCAATAATTTCAGTTGTTGCTGGGGGTTGTGTGGTGGGTGGAGCAACGGTTGTTTCGCATGGGAAGATAGATTCGTCTTCGATGCAGAACTCGCAGTTGACGCCAGTGAAGCCTGTATAAGAAGAAAAAAAACTTAATCATAAATTATATTTTTACTGTACATTAATGTTTGTATAATATGACATAACGCAAAGGGTAAAATCTTGATATATCTAACTAGCTTATTTGTGAAGTACAGTTGTATGAAACAATATGCATATCCCATATATAACATTATTTTTCATATTTTGACCACTTAACAAACACTTTATTATTCTCTCATTTAAATTTCATTAGGTCAGTTTTCAATGGCTATATTTAAATTCAAAACTCAAGTCTGAAATATTAAGTACAGGTAAAAGGTAAATCTATATCCTATAGTATTCACGTACATGCATGTAACCTTTTTTTTATACATGATATAGAGAATAGGTGACCATTACAAGGGAACTTTCATTGATATTAGAATTTGAAAGCGTGATAAAATATGTTATAATATAATATCATACATTGGTTACTACACGAAAACTTAATAAACGACAATGCTCAACCTAGGACCTACCGGGTAAACAGGTGCACGTGTAGAAATCCAGATTCTCCTCACACAGCCCGCCATTTCGACATGGAAAGCTCAGGCACTCGAGAATCTCCGTCTGACAGTTGGCGCCTGTATACCCAGGCACACAACAGCACCGCCCATTATAACATGTTCCTCCACTTCGGCATCCAAAACTAGGACATTGCGGATCGACGGGATCCGTAAAATCGCGGTCTTTGCAGTCGACGCCCGTCCAGCCATCCAGACACAACTTGCGTCCGGTGTCGCTACAGTTGTAGTGCCCGTCGCAGCTATCTGTGGCGTTACATTCGAGGATGATGTCTGTGGTTGTTATGAAGGCTTCTATTGTTGTAGTGTCCATGACGGTTGTAGCTTCCGCGACAGTTGTAGCGTCCGCGACTGTTGTAGCGTCCGCGACGGTTGTGGCATCCGCGACTGTTGTAGCGTCCGCGACAGTTGTAGCGTCCGCGACGGTTGTAACGTCCGCGACAGTTGTAGCGTCCACGACAGTTGTAGCGTCCGCGACAGTTGTAGCATCGACTTCAGTTGTTTCTAACATAATCGTTGTAACTTCAACCATGGTTGTCTCGGCTTCCGCGGTGGAGGCGAGTGCTTCGGTTGTTTCGAGTGGTGCGATGGTGGTTGGGCATGGTACTGCGGTGTCGTTTTCGAGACAGATTTCGCAGTTTAATCCAGTGAATCCTATGATTAGAAGGCCAAATACAAAGTTAGGTACAACAAGTTAAATTATTTGATGCACATAACATTATTGTGAACATTATTAAACATAAACGAAGCTACACTTATGTTTAGATAGCGAATCATGTTTATATACATTGATCAACAACAAAAAATATTACGCATGCATTTTACGTTAAATATTGTTTATTTAATTAAGAGTAGAAGAAATATATGGAGTGTGAAAAAATAAGATGGATTTCTTAAAAACGAGGCATATTAATGCTTCATAACAATATGTCTTATCAAACACAACTACAACAGTAATACAATGCAAATATAATACCTGGTTCACACAAACAAACATAGAAGTTCAAATCCTCAACGCAGATTCCGTCATTTCTACACGGGCCACTCAGGCATTCGAGAATTTCCCTTTCGCAATTATCGCCTTCGAATCCCGGGACACAGCAGCATTGCTGGTTATAACAGGTGCCGCCATTTCTACAGCCAAAATCCGGGCATTCTGGATCCACTAATCCCAGGAAGAAACGATCCGTACAGTCGTCACCTATCCAGCCGTCGAAACACAGCTTTTCACCGCGTTCACTACAATTGTAATGTCCATCGCAGCTGTCGGTGGCATTGCATTCAAGAATTAGTACCGTGGTTGTAAAGAGCATGGATGTTTCTTCGTCTAAGGTGGTTTCACCAAGGCCTATAGTTGTAGCTTCCATGGTGGTTGGGAAGTGAACCGTGGTTATATCCACTGCAGTGGTTATATCTTCGGCTGTGGTTATTTCCGCTGCAGTCGTTATATCCTCTGCTGTGGTTATTCCCGCAACTGTGGTTATAGCTTCCTCTGTGGTTATATCCTGAACTGTGGTTATAACATCGATCGTGGTCATTTCCTGCACCGTGGATTCAACGAACAGGGTTGTATCTTCGTTAATGAGAGTAGTGATTGGCTGTGTTGTAGACTCTAGAACCACTGTAGTTTCACATGGACGTGTTACTCCATCTTCGATACAAAGCTCACAGTTGACACCGGTGAAACCTAGTTTAACATGATGGAAAAACACACATAGAAATATATGTAATTAGACATGCATAGTAAAAGCTTGATCTTATACAGTAAAAGCAAAACATGCAAATGACATCCATGCAAACAAAATGAACAAAGCTGAAACTACAAAGTAGAAGCTGTATTTGCAAAACGTAACTAAAAAGCCAAGCTGTAGCATAAAAACAGCATTTTATAAGCATGCAAGTACCGAAAAGAAGCATTTTAAATAGTAAACCAAACTAAAAATATAAATGAAATCAAGATCAGTTGAAGCGAAGCGTGATAGCAACTAACAAGCGAAAAAACTAACCTGGCAAGCATGTGCAAGTATAGAAATCAAGGAAATCATTGCAAAAGCCTCCATTGCGACACGGTAGACTAAGGCACTCGAGAATCTCGCTTTGGCAGTTGGCCCCTGTGTATCCAGGCACGCAACAACACGTGCCATCAAAACAGGTGCCCCCGCTGCGGCATCCAAATCGAGGGCATTGCGGATCAACTAGACCGCCAGTGAAGTCGCGATCCATGCAATCAGGGCCGGTCCATCCGTCGAGGCAAATCTTTGATCCGGTGTCACTGCAGTTGTAATGCCCTTCGCAACTGTCGGTGTAGTTGCAAGGAAGGGATATTGTTGTCATGACAACGGTTGTATCCTCGGTTTTTGTTGTGACCTCAGTGGGGGCTTCAGTGCTCATATCGGTCGTCATGTATAACTCAGTTGTTACGTCGTTTTCACTTGTTAACTTGATGTTCGTTGTTAACTCGATGTCAGTTGTGATGTCGAACCCATTTGTCGTGACTGGGATCAAAGTGGTGGCGCATGGTTGTGCAGCACCATTCTCATCGTCGATGCACAGCTCACAGTTTACACCGATGAAGCCTGCTCGTAAATATTCATATGCGTGTTAAAGGCACATTTTCTAAGGGCAAATACTAAGGCAAATGTATAAGATTCACAAAGATCTTCTCAATATACAAGTTACAGTCTTAGTTAGGAATTCCAGTACAAAAGCGAATTAAAATTGCAAAGCTCCAAGATAGAGAACTACATGTACATGTACAACAGTAAAAGCAAATTTAGCTACGTCGTATTAAATACAACTAAAAGCAAGCATGCAAAACCGATACAACATTAAAAGCGAGACATGTCAGCAAGAGAGTAAATTAGTGCTAAAAATACATTAACTACCTTGCAGACATTCGCAAGTATAGCCATTGAGTTGCTCCACACACTGTCCACCATTTTGACAAGGCAGACTTGCGCACTCGATCACTTCCGTTTGACAATTGTCTCCTCGGTAACCGTCTACACAGCAACATGCGCCATCAAAACACGTGCCTCCATTGCGACAGCCGAATCGAGGGCATTCTGGATCCAAGAAGCCCAAGAAATCTCGATCCGTGCAGTCTTGACCGGTCCAGCCCGGGAAGCAGATTTTTTCGCCGGTTTCGGTGTTGCAGCTGTAGTGGCCGAGGCAGGAGTCAGTTTGGTTGCATTCGAGTGGTAACGATTCGGTGGTTATGACGTGATAATCTGTTGTTGTTTCTAAGCCTTCAGTTGTTTCTATAAATGCATCAGTTGTGGCATCTAAACCTTCAGTTGTAGCATCCAGGCCCTCAGTTGTTTTATCAAGCCTTTCGGACGTTGCTTCAGGTCTTTCAGTTGAAGCATCCTCTCCTTCAGTAGTTACATATAGCCCTTCGGTGGTTGCAATTAAGCCTTCAGTTGTTGCATCTAATCCTTCAGTTGTTCCCATAAGACCTTCGGTTGTAACATCTAAACCTTCAGTTGACACATCTAACCCTTCAGTAGTTACAACTAATCCGTCAGTTGTTACATCTAAGCCTTCAGTTGAAACCTCGATTTCCAAGGTACTGGCAAATGTTGAAAGCTCGTATTGCAACGTAGTGATATTACAACCTTCACCATCCGTACATACTTCGCAATTAATTCCGTCGAATCCTTAACGGTAAAATACAAATATATATTGAAATTACAAAGCAGAGTTATAAGCGCTATCATTAAAGCCTAAACATGCATAAGAAATGCTAATCCACAAAAGAATATAATAGCTAAATATACAATTAGAGCCTGAGAATCTTTAAAATCAGTGACTATAGTGAAATTGAAGGGCAGTATACTGTATATGCATATTTGTTTTATTTTTTCTCAGGTTGTAAAATAAATGCACTGATTTTGAAGTTTATCATAAGCATGCTATGAATTAATGTTTTCCGTTTGGATGAAACTACTTTGCAAAGCGTCTCTACAGTTAAAGCAAAACTAAAAATTTAACTACATAGGCTATGTAAGCGTTTATGATACAACATCCATAGTTTTTATCATTTACAACAAGAATGCAAATGCTTTATTGTATTTTCCAGCTTTTTATCAATTCGACAGCTAGTTACATATTTCTAAATGTTTGAAATCACATTTATAAGAAACGAAACATTTGTTAAAAACATGACATTATTCAGAGAACATGCATGGAACAATCAGCTACAAAACGACTAAATTAGTTACAACGATTCAGAAGTATCGATCGGAATCATGACAAATATCTCCTAAGCTACATAGAAAAAATAAAGAAAAAACCCACATACCTGGCAAGCATCTGCAGCTGTAGTAACCAATGAATTCGTCGCACGATCCGCCATTTTGGCAAGGGCTACTCGCACACTCATCCGTTTCCGTTTCGCAGAATTCGCCTTCAAAACCATCGATACAGCAACAGGCCTGACCAAAGCATGTTCCGCCATTTCTGCAGTTTACCATGGGACATTCGGGATCGAAGAGTCCAGTAAAGGTGCTATCTTTGCAGTCAACACCCGTCCAGCCGTCCAGACAGATCTTTCGATTTGTGTCGGGGTCGCATTCATAATGGCCGTCACAGCTGTTCGTGAAGTTGCATTCGGGGGTTGCGGTTGTGTATATAACCGCAGTTGTGGGGATTTCCGTTGTGGGTATTTCCGTGGTTGCGATCGGTGTGGTTATAATGGGGGCAGCGGTTGTGGGACAGGCCTGAGTGATGCCGTCTTCAATGCAGAGCTCGCAGTTGCGACCCGTATATCCTATGGATAGATGAATTAATTATATAGAATTATTTTTTATTTCCATAGTAATTCTATTTACTTGTGCTTTTAAATGTAGTTAAACTTATTTTAGATTAAAAACATGTGTCTCTTATAAAGATATATATCTTTATATACCACGTGACCAACTACATACCGGGTTGACAACGGCAATCATAGTCGTTGACGAGATCAAAGCATCGGCCGCCATTTTGACAAGGGTTCGGCAGGCACTCGATGATTTCCGTCTGACAGATATTTCCTTCGTAGCCCGGAGCACAGCAGCAAATGCCGTTCCAGCAGGAACCGCCGCTCTTGCACGGCTGGAAGCCTATAATGGATACAAGTTATTGTAATATATCTTAAGTAATAGAGTATATGTTAAAGTTCCAATGCCATATCGCTCTTGTAGGGTTGGAAGCCTCTGGATGCGATACGTGAGATTGATTCTGATCTATTAAAAAATAGGTTCAAGTTCTAACAGATAACACCGCTCTAGCATGACTGGAGACATTCAACGTCGAATATCATTTATTATATAATGTATTTTGTTTTTTTGATCCGATTGATTACCATTGATTTGATGAAGGTCTTTAGTAATTTGAAAACGAGGAGGGGATCCGATGAATGTATTTAGCTGCAGTTATGTTGATTTACCTTTTATATCGACACTTATGCTACAATGGACCTAGTAAGAGATATACATGTATGTATAATGATTTACTAACCTGGGCACTGAGGGTCTAGTTCATCGTCAGGAATATCGCGGTCTTGACAATTTGGCCCCGTGAATCCTTCAAGACAAATCGTTGCATTCGTGATGGGATCGCAATCATAGTGACCTTCGCAGCTATCTGTTGGTATGCAGCCTAAGGGTACTTCTTCGGTGGTTATAACCAGTGTGGTTGTATCAACGAGCGTGGTTGGTTCCAATGTGGTTGTGTCGACCAATGTGGTTGTATCAGCCAATGTGGTTGGTTCCAAAGTGGTTGGTTCCAAAGTGGTTGGCTCCAAAGTGGTTGGTTCTAAAGTGGTTGGTTCCAAAGTGGTTGTTTCCAACGTGGTTGGTTCCTTTGTGGTTGTGTCAGCCAATGTGGTTATATCGACTGTGGTTGTATCGGCAACCGTGGTTATTTCTAATGTGGTTGCATCTGCAAGTGTGGTCGGTACACCCTCAGTTGTTGCCAATAACGTTGTTGGCTGAACTGTTTCAACGGTTGTTTGGAGTGTACAAAAGTTTTCGATTGAACCTAAAAAATACAAACAATAAAATTTAATTGTTTGCCGATTCTGTTTGAGCTTAGCAGAATGGGAGCAACTTTGGAAATAGATATGAAGGATGCGAAACATGAAATTTGGATAAAGAATAGGAAAAGTTATCAAGAAAATCACACGGTTAGTTATGGCTATGTTATAGTACTACAAAATAGTTCAGGACATACCTTGTCTGTCAACAAACCTTTTCCTTTAAATGTTTTCCAATTTAGTCTTCTCTGCATTCTTCAACCTTTCTACCTCGCTTTGATTTTCTTTGCAAATCCAATCACATTGTTTCTCCTCCAATTCTTGGCTGATTTATCGCTGATTTAAAATCCAAACTAAAACAAAATGTCCCTTTAGTCAAGTAAAACACATAAACTTGTTTAAAATATGATACGTATCACACTCTACGATTTTAAAGAACAAATACATCCGGAAATATATATAACGCATTAAGCACAGCTCTTCAGGAATACCGCACATAGATAGAAATAAACATAAGAAATTATTGATGTAGGCCCTATACGCATTTTAAAAAAACGGGGGCCATCAAACAGCTCCAACAAGAGTCCCATTAGGAAGTGACAGTCGTCTTCGTTTTCCTGTAAATAAATCATTTCATTAGCATATCAAACATCTACCTACATTTGCACATGCAAAGAAGTGCATTTCTTACCAACAATTTCTATACATTCAGTTGTCATGGGTTCCCCTGTCGTAGGTGCAACTGTAGTGGGTACAGCTGTTGTTGGTGCAGCTGTTGTTGGTGCAGCTGTAGTAGGAGCAGATGTAGTAGGAGCAGCTGTAGTAGGAACAGCTGTAGTAGGAGCAGCTGTAGTAGGTGCAGCTGTTGTAGGTGCAGCTGTAGTAGGAGCAGCTGTAGTAGGAGCAGCTGTAGTGGGTGCACCGGTTGTTGGTCCAGCTGTAGTAGGTGCAGCTGTAGTGGGTGCAGCTGTAGTGGGTGCAGCTGTCGTAGGAGCCTGAAAACAATAACATTTTATACTTGATTTTATTTCTATTTCCGTCCTAAAGCCAATATATATTCTGGATAGCAGGAGTGCAACGAAAAACACGGTAAGAATAAGTCAACGACTGGCATAAACTGAAGCTACAAAATAAAGTTAGTTTTGTGTTCTTTTTCTTATCAAATGTTCACACGGTTTCTATATAAAGGGCCCGGCAAAAAGTCTGTTACTCAGGAAATTCAGAAATTATTCATGAGGCTGTAGCTGGGTAATGACAAAATATGAATATAACAAAGTTCAGGGTGACCACGCTTTTTGCATTTTCATTTTTCAGGTTTTTTCAGGTGATTTTTCAGGTGATTTTTCATGACTTCTTAGGGTATATTATAGGCCATTAACCGTGATATTACCATTAAATATTGCATATTGATCATGCAAATTCAAACAAAGCCCTATATTTAATTATCGTGTAATTTGATCTATGTGATTTTACATCATTTGTAATTAGTTTCACTGTGCCGAGCGCCGAAGGCGCGAGCGAAAAAAAAATTGAGGTAAATAGATAGCAATTAATTGTGAGATTCATAATTGTGAAATTTTAGGTCTACGAGTGCAACGAGGTACTGATGAAAACGAGCAGGGCCCAACTGCTTCCAAAAAGCGGGGAGGTATGGACTTATGTTTAACCTTTTTTTTTGTCCAATGTTTGCCATGCCAATTATCGCGAACCGTGATAAGACACATTTACTTATTTCGATGTATATCTAATCTAGGTTTCCAATTCTTTTATAAGTTCAAATGTCCTCGCCCCTACAAGTTCATAAAAGTAACTACATATTTTTAATACATTTTTACTTATCAACATGTTCGGTTTACATAATTGTCACATCTATCAAAGGGTACAACATATGTGTAGGTTTCTTATGAGGAAAAACCAAAGTGTTTTGAAATGTTGCCTATACAAGAAAATTATGAGGGACAAATAGATGGACACTCTAACTCTAATTTGCCTGGTTGGGCCCTAAATATACACCGTCCCTTTGCTAGTCGTAGCTCACAAGAGAAAAGTAAGATTTAACGAAATGACATCTGTATGATCGAAAACAAAAGCGTACAGCCCTGTAAGTCAAAGAAGCGAGCGCAGAAGGCGCGAGCGATTTTTTTAAAACCGCGAATTAAGAAAAAAATAATATATGTGAATCTGGGAATACACGTTTTTAGAATAATTTGGAGATCATTTTTTATTTCGTTTCTGTTTTTCATGACTTTTCAGGTTTTTGCAGGTTTTTTCAGGTGTTTTTGTAGTTTTTCATGATTTTTCATGACTTTTCATGACCAATACGGTTTTTCAGGTTTTTTCAGGTTATTTCAGGTGCGTGGTCACCCTGAAAGTTTGACTATAGATACATTTATTCTTTGGGTAAAAATATGTCCAATTTTTTGTGTGCAAAATGTTATTTTTCAAGAAGAATAAGAGATTTTGACGCCTCGTGTAGAAAAATTCCGCTGAAAACCCATAAGACCCACTTAAAGAACAAAGTGCGAAACTGGCCAATAGATTTCATTGTCTCTGAGTGCAATAGAGTCTATCCATCAATGGGTTAGGCAGACGATTAGGAAGGTGAGGGATCATCATTATACACTGACCTCGCTCTTTCATTTCTTAGACTTTATCAAAGCTAGACTCTTCGTTTCAAAATGTTTGTTTATTTCAATGCAGAGTTATGGTTCGAGTTTTAAATGAATTAACCAGGACTATCATTATAGACCGTTTGCAAACTGGCCGAAAACAAAGTGATGTTGCCATATTATTTGGCGTGTTACAGGCCGCCGTTAGTAAAATCAAGCAAAAATCCGTTGAAAGAAATTACGTGAAAAAAAACCGACCATGTTGAGGACGTCCTCGTATAACTACTTCCCAAGATAACTTTTTGAGAACACAGGCATCACGAAAGCGGCGATACACAGTTAACATAACTCGCTTTTTAAATCAATCGTATTTTTTTCTTATTGATATTTTTCGCGTGGTGACGTTGTTCCATAACTTTAATCGTGAATTTTACCTTTTTTCAGCAATACTATAACGTAACCTTTTATCCAACACTCGTGGTGAGGGCGCCAGAAGAGTCTCAGTGAGAACTGTGGTAGATTGTTTACATGTTGATGGACTGAGATCTCGTGCAGCAATCCAGAAGTCACAATCCAGAAGTCCTACTTAACCGAAGCACACAAGCGGAACCATCTCCGATGGGCACAGGGAAGAAGGAACTGGACACCCATGCAATGGAGACAATACATGTTTGTGGATGAGTCGAAGTTCTTGTTGTGTCCTGTCGACAGAACAAGACGCGTATGGCACAGACGTAGGGAAACAACGCCACAATGAACCCTTCGTCAACGGAAACGAGCCGTTTGGAGGAGGTGGTCTTACGGTTTGGGATGCCATTAGCCATCAAACCAAGAGTCAGCTAGTGATCATCGATGGCACTCAATTCCGATGGATATCGTGTCATCATTCGTGACCACGTTTGTCCTCTTGCTGGAGCATTGAATCACGAAAACTTCGTATACTTTGACGACAATGCTTGTCCGCATTGTGCACGAATCGTACAGGAATATATGAACAGTGAGACAATCGAAAGAATGGAATGGCCTGCTAAATCGCCCGATTCAAATCCCATCAAAAACATCTGGTGAGTTATGAAGCAGCAACTTTCTCGCCGCCTATTGCCACATCATACAATCAACTATTTAAGGGCTACGCTTCTTGAGGAATATAACAACGTTCCGATCAGAACAATATGCAGGTGCATTGCATCATTGCCACGAAGGATACAGGCGTGCATCGATGCGAATGGTGGTTATAATCCATATTAATTGATGGAAATAAAGAATACTTCACATTACCTTTATTATCTTTTATTTTGATATTAAGTTGATTGAAAGTGTCATTATTTTTACTCAATGACCCCAACGACCCCTTAAAAGCTCACTGAAGCTTGTTTTTTTAAAGGACACAATTCCTAATGGGATTTGAACACCTTGCCTTG
This sequence comes from Hydroides elegans, assembly GCA_001703475.1. Lineage (NCBI taxonomy): Eukaryota > Metazoa > Annelida > Polychaeta > Sabellida > Serpulidae > Hydroides > Hydroides elegans. Next base: position 42,969 of record LQRL01006187.1, read on the forward strand.
CGCATCACCTATTTCTTATGTGATAATTGGACTAAAATATGGATAAAAAGCATATTATTTAGGTAACACAAATCATAAAAGCCATACCAAAACATATTCAGGGCCAAAACTGGGAATGAAAAAAAATGGAGCTTTTAAAAAATATATAACAGACTTTTTTCCGGGCCGGTACTTGTAGAAATGAATATCTAAATCATAGTTTCCTGAATTCATATATTTATGACTATAAAAGTGGACATTTATCTAATCTACGATCTCGCGATAATTATGTGACTATTATATAGGATTTCGATCAAATGAAGCGCATAAATTGACACCTTGATGATATATAAACGGTAAAGAAAGCATCGAAAGCTAAACATTCATGTTTAAGAAGCGTTCTCCGCAGGCAAAGCCATGAGTATTTGTTACCATATCTGTTCAAAAATAAATTATTTAAAACGTCAGCGTCTCTCAGCATCTTCTCGACTTACATCTTCCCAACCTCTAATATAATGTAAACCCACGAAGAATATACTGCTTTATAACCAACAAAAGCTGATGCGTATGAAGATATCCCAAGTGAAGCTTCCCAATAAATTGTGCAGAAATAAAGGTTTGGTGAGCGACATTAAAACATGGAAAATTAGTATGATTTATTTTCAAATTAATACATGTTATACATCGATTAGGATGACCAGCAATGATACATAGTGATTATATGGACACGTGTGCAGGTTGACATGAAGAGAACGGCGAAAAACAAAACCTACAACAGTTGATGTTGGTCCTTCGGAAGTCGGTTCCTAGCAAAGTTCGAAACAAAACACTTTATTTCGGTGTTCTATGCCAAATTCAATCTACCCTCAATCAGATACAGCTTTAGTTAATAGTGGCAAAAGGAAAATCTTGTTTTCTCAAATGATGAATAACGTTTTTTTTTGTTGGTGACAATTTAAATGTTGAAAATGCTTTTACAAATGTACAATTTATGCTAAATTAAGCACCACTTTTGGACAATCCATGGAATCTATATATACTATTCTAAGGAAGAAAATGTGATATTTAATTGTGCGTATCCATATTACAGGTGCGAGGTAGCGAAAGAAAAAGCTGGTTAAACACAAAGAACCTACAGCAGTGGTTGGTCCAACCGTAGTGGGAGCCTAAATGGGAGATCAAATAAAATCATGTAAATATAAAGTCCCAATCGATAAGGCCTCACAAAAAGTATTATAATGTCAAACATTATCTTTAATATGATTATATAATTTTAATAAATTTATGATGCAAAGAAATGATTGGTTCAACAATAGTTTAACCTCAATTAATTGGTACATATAGGTTATGAGTTGAAATTGATGTAATTGGTGTAATTATTTCGATTTTAATTTGCGAATCCGCTGGTTTGCTATCAATGACTGAAAGCAGTCGATAATCAACTATTTGCGAATTATCCAATTTATATAAATGAGACAATCAGATCCATCAATTTGAAATGGATGAAAATATTACGTATAGAATATTCAAGAAAAAAGGTTAATATAAGGTGCGTATTCATATTATAGGTGCGAGGTAGTGATTCGAAAAAGTGGAAGCGTATAAAGCACTAAAAACCTACGGCAGTGGTTGGTGCTACGGTCGTGGGTGCCTAAAAGGGAAAAAATCAGATAAAAGGATCGTGAAAAACTGAAGAAATCTGATAGGATATTCTATTTATTAAAAGGCGTACTATCATATTTTTACTCGTTGAGCCGACTTTCATCATTATAATATAGTATTATTAATGAAAGGAAAAAAAAAACAATGACTACAGAGTGGTGCAACATTAATACTCTAATTCAAATTTGAAAGTTTTCTTTTTAAGTTCATTTAATCTAAATAATGTTTAATTACTTATTTGTTAAAATAAAATTAATATTATGACCTTGCATCGATTACTGTTAAAATCTATTTTCAAGCGGAATTTCGTATTATTCTATTTGGTGCGTGATCATATTACAGGTGCGATAAAGCCAGTAAAAATGGAAGAAGCTGAATAAAAGACTAAAAACCTACATCAGTGGTCGGTGCTACAGTTGTGGGTGCCTAAAGAAGGATAAAATAAAAGGATCGTGAAAAGAAAATATAATGAGAAGACTGAAAGGCGTTGATTAAGATATATTTATTTTGAGCATAATGATTCAGCATAATGATTTATCGAAATCTTTTCATGATAAACTATTAGGAATGAATCAGGTTCAGTAACTATAAAGAATGGTTTAATTGCAATTCGTAGCGATATCACATTTTTATATTTCTTTAATTTCAAACTCGTAAAGAAACAAGAATTATGAGAAAACACTTGCAAATCAAATTTAAAATATTTTTTTGCTAATCAGATCTTTGTTATTATACGATGCATATTATAGGTATGAGGGGGGAAGTAAAACAAAAGAAAAGCGCACGAAAACACTAAAGAACCTACAGCAGTAGTTGGTGCGACAGTCGTGGGTGCCTAAAGAAGAGACGAAATACAAAGAAAAGGTAATTAAAATCTGTCACTAACATTAGCATGTTTCGTTAAGTTTCAAAACTACATGATAATAGACGTCTTCTGGCGTTAATTTCTTTTATTCAACATGCAAGTCTAGGTTATAAAACTACGTCTATTTATCATCTACCGGTGAATTTATATTTTCGTTTCAATATTCTATGGTTCTTGTTATTAATCAGTTGAAATAAATTAATCTTTCGTTTAGAAAATAAACTTCTACTTTGATTATCATAAATAACTATTTTCTACTATATACACGCACTAAAATAAGATAATGTGATGTTATGAAATAAGTCTGAATGTTAACATCCATTAAGTATTCTTTAAAATGTTCGTTATCGAAAAAAGAACTACGAGAGAAGAAGCGGTTTAAGACACAATAGAGAAGCACAGGATGTGAGATTGTTTAGCGCATGTGCAGGCGATGAAAAATAGACAAACGTACAGCGGTCGTCGGGGCAACGGTAGTGGGTGCACTCGATGTGGGTGCAACAGTGGTGGGTGCAATCGAGGTGGGTGCAGCCGTCGATGGAGCCTGTTTGTGCAGAAACGATCATGTACTATGTGAAAAGGCTTATATTTAGAGATCATGAAAAGTACTTTGAAAGTTACTTAACTAGGTCATTATAGAAAGTTTCTACATGTATGATTTTCATAGTCCATTTAATTGGGTAAGAGTGATGTGATTTCTCGTTTTTAATTTCGAACCTGGTTTGGGCTATTAAATGCATTTTTACACTCACAAGTTATAAAAGGCTGTTTTTTTTTTTTTTAAGTTATTTTTTCTACTTTATTTTCGATATGGTTCACAGCTTATGTAATTTGTCAATCATATACCGGTATTTTAAGATAGGTGCATACGGACCCTATTTTGTTCTAAAACAAATTCTAAAAGACTTAAAATCTAAAACAATATATTTTTGACGTCGATAAATGGAGAAATAGAAGTGGCTTTAAAAAATGAAACCTACAGCTGTAGTTGGAGCGTCGGTGGTCACAACGGTGGTTTTCTGTAAACAAAGAGCACTTAACTCAATGCGCATGTATCAATTATTATTTAACAATGAACCAATATTTGCAAACAAAAACATAACCAATAAATCATCTTAATTATACATTTGTATATAAAAACTAATTTGAATAAAATCTTGAAATTGCCATCACCCGTTTTAGCATTTGTTTTTAAGAAACAAAAGTCGATTCAGCCACAACCCTTAATAATGATATAAAATTAAATGTATGTTTTACAAAAGTATCGGAATTACTTTATAAATGAATATATAAATAAACTCTTTCATATACGTTATTTGTTTACATCTTTATTTTGAAAGCTTGGACTTCAAACCAATAAGAAAATCTGCAACATTTTATATTGATATATCTGTCGATATATTTCTGCAAATAGTTATTTTAAGCACAACTTATTCTTTCAAATAAGTTACTGCTATTTGACCACGATAATTTCAAGGATGCAATTAAGCTTTACGAAATCGTTCATAATTAGACATCAACACCTCTTGAACCCTTAATGCCTGTGTTGGTGCACTAAATTTCAACGATCGATTCAATCTGGGATTCGAGGTATTTCTATTGGTTTGAGCAATTTTCGTATTACCGGTAATATTTAAGCAAGAAAATATTCGAATATTATTATCGATCATGACAATTCACCCGGTAAACAATGCGAGAACTTATAATATCGTAAAGCTTATCACAATCTATAAAGTTAGCATAATTAGAATTGAGAAAGTGTTTAATTTTGCATTCAAGGTGTGCAAGGAAGTACAACATCAAACGGTGCATCAGGTTGTTTAGATTCACTCATCAAAAGTGCTTCGAAATGTTATCGGTTGGTGTAATAGGCTGGAAAGGGAAACATTACATGGAAAATTGTTAGCGTTTCATTCATTAAAGAGTTAATTATTGTGAATAGCTTTGACATTCAAGTTATATCACACATCAATGGGTGCTGCTGTAAATGTGACAAATATGTTATAATCTCATTTGGGTTGATGAAGACATAGGAAGAACAAGATTGTCAAGGACAATGACCCAGCTTTAGTTAATAGATATGACGTAACCTCTTTAAAGTGCTAGCAAGCGCATTTTGTTCATTGTTTAGTGAAAAAATGACAGGTACGTGTAAATGCATACGCCGGTAAAAAAAGTCATGGTATCCATTTGTTTAAACATCTGCATATAAATAAGAATTGTAAGATTTTTTTTATAATTTAAGCATCATTATAAGGTATAAGCTGTACAAGCTGGGATTCGAACCTACAACCTTATGACCATGATTACGATGCTATATCCCTGAGGTACAGGCCCATACGCGATATGAATGAATATATAAACAATATGTGTGAGTACATAATGACCCGGCGATTATATCAAATCAAAGACTTTCAGATAAGATATGATTATTTCCTATAGGCACTATAATTGAGAATATTATTTCTGACATTTTCTGAGGGAAAAATATTTTTGAGTTGAATCCAGGATCGAGGGTTCGATAATGACACATGGGCTAAAGTTTGAAAGCTCTACTGCCATAACTGTGGGAGAAGATAGGTTAGAGAGGAATTAGTTTTTCTCTATATAGAAGACCAGAATGGTGGTTTTTGCGAAGTCTACCATGGCGAGCCAAGAGGGTAAATCGTCCTATAAAGCACAAGCCGGTATGAGGATACCATAACGGAGCATGGGTTAAAGTTTGAAAGCTCTACTGTCAAAACTGTGGGAGAAGATAGGTTAGAGAGGAATTAGTTTTTCTCGATATAGAAGACCAAATTGGCGGTTTTTGCGAAGTCCACCATGGCGAGTCAAGTGGGTCAATCGTCCTATAAAGCACAAGCCGGTATGAGGGTACCATAAAGAAGCTTGGGTTAAAGTTTGAAAACACTACCACCAAAACTGTGGGAGGAGATAGGTTTCCATGAAAAAGTTTACTATACAACTAACTAACGGCGGACGACGCAGACCGATCTCACAAACCCAGTTTTCGTTTCACGAAAGCTGGGTTAAAAAGCAGGATCAAGAGTTATTAGCATGGTTTTGTTAAGTTCGATGATTTGTTGTATGTTACTCAAGGAATGGTTGTTTTGCCAGCGTAAAATTAGCATTTTCGAAACCTCCGACAAAGAGTCGACCAAAACCAGCTTACGACTGATATTAATTTCCAATATTTGATTACAAAAATGCAAATTTTGACTTATTTCTGACATGATTTGTTTAGGTGGAAAGGTACATTAATCACTACATAATCAGGTAACATTCTGCAGATGTGAACAGCATCAGATCTTTGTTTACTCTCGAAAAACAGTAATAATGCAGCGACAACTTCCATTTTTCCCCCCAAAGACCTGATGCCACACATTCTGCGTGTGAGGGGTGTCGAAACAAAGTGGGTTCTAAAGCTAAGGTGGTAAAGGTGGTCAGCAGGCACAACAATCTCGGGATGCATTATGAATACCGGTCCTTCTGTCGTTGGGGCCCCAGTGGTAGGGGCGGCAGTCGAAGGGGCAGCAGTGGTTGGGTCTCCATGGGTAACAGGGCCCGCTGTGGTAGGGCCCGCTGTGGTAGGGGCCCCGCTTGTAGGGGCAACCGTGGTAGGGGAAGGAGCCATGGTTGTAGGGGCTTCCGTAATTGGC
>LQRL01006201.1:0-11212 GCA_001703475.1 Hydroides elegans
AAATTTTTCACACCAAACTTGCGTGCACAAAGTACTTAGCATCTGAAAAAAATTAAAAATCGACAATTTTTAAAGTGCTCCAGAATCGACAATTTTCAACTGCTCGAGATGAAATCTTGACGAGGCACCACTTCAGGCCTCGGTATATTTGTGTATAAAATTACAAAGCTCTAGCTCAACCCCTTCATCCCTAACTCGCGTGCACAGGGTACCCTATCTCAAGCGGGACAGACGGACAGACAGACAGATAGACGGACAGACAGACGGACAGACAGACAGACAGACGAACAAGCTCAACCCTATATCCACTCGTTTTCACGGGGGATAAAGATAAAATGGTAACATGATTAAACCATTAAAACCACTTAACACATTCTATATAAGCATGTTGTCAGCGGTTAATTTGAAACTTATTTGTTAGTTTATTGTTCAATACATTCTTTACACAATGCATGACATTTTATGATTTATACAAACTACATCCTTACTTATCTTTGACGACACTCAGTGATGCCTTCGACAGTCGCCTGGCTAAACCTCCTTGTTCCTCCTCTTCACTGATTTCCATCTCCGCAATTTGTGTCGCGGCTTCTGATTGGTTCGTTTCATCAGTGATCTCCACAATGGAGGGATTTGATTGGCTTTCGGGTAACGGCTTATCAGGGGACGAAAATAAGGAAAATAGTTTCCTCGACTGCATGTTGGACTCACTTTTGGATTTCTTCATCTTCTTTGTAGAATCTACAAAATGAAGAATATGCTTTTCTTATAATGGTTTTGTATATCTTTATTCTTTTTTTAGTGATTTCTTATTAGATATTATCCATCTTATACATAACCAAATAAAACAGGGGCACTTCATATTATTTTGTCACATACGTTATACAGGTTCATATACACGTGTATAATACATGTATGTTTTTGGACGATTAATATAATTCAGATAATAATTTGCATAATTACCATTCTTTTCTAAGCTGTTCCCATCGAACGAAATAGCTTTGGCTTTCTTTTTCTTGGACTTGAACGTTGGAGTCACCCTCCCACTTTTGACGGCGTGATCGGGTTGATCCAAAGCTAAATAAAAGAATAATCTATGAAGCAGTTTTATAGAATGCTTCATTTAATATTATGGTATGAAATATATGAGTCATGCAAAGAAGAAAAACAGAGTACTTCCGGTTGGTTTATCACAAAACAATAATGGCGATCATGTATCAAAATACATGTAACTGATATATGCTTGAAATTCAAACAATATCTTACCATTTCCAGCAGTGAAACTAATCTCCCCACTTGACAAACTCACAGCATCAGGGCTTGTTGGACCGAGCCTTGACCCCTGAGGAATACCAAGTAGTGTCTCTGCGTTCACACTATTATCCGATTCTGTTTCGAGTTGACTTTGTCCAATCGATTGCGAAATATCAGCGTCGGTCGAAATTGGTTCTTTGTTATCGATGACGAACTCCGGAATATATGGCAATACTTTTGGCTCTGGAGTTTGGTGCTGGCCTGGAATTTGATTATCTGCACTGGGTACGATGGAGTCAATATTGTCTTCATTTGAAAGTTTGGTGCCTTGATTGGGTATCTCTGCGCTATGTGGATCTCTATTATCTGTTTGACATTTTTCATTGAGCATTCCTGTTCTGGGTACATCATCTAAGGGCATTTCATCTTTGTCAGTTTTGGTGTTAATATTATCTGTTTGGCTGACCGGAGAATCGTCAGTTTTCTCCTCGATAATACTCATATTGTGACTAGAAGTATTTTCTTTTGTCCCTATACTAGTAACACGCTGCAAGATCTTACTTTTGAATCCTGACAGCTTACTTTGCGCCTTATCGATTTGTTCCATAGCTGTGCTTTTCAAGTTCTTAATTTTATCCACACCTTCCATACTGTCGATACTTGTTCTACTAACAGTATCGGGATCCTTTGCATTGCTTGTTCCTAAGGAAGAGGTTGCTAAGGGCATGGATTCCATAGCAACAAGAGTTGCGTTATCAGTACCTTGGAATTCTTGCAAACGCTGAACCAACGCGCTGTCGTCTATGGCACTGATATTCGATTCGGTGGAATCACTGCGGAGTTTGCCAACGAAAATATCCGAATCAGAACGTTTGAATTCCGTTAGGTGTTTCTTATCGCTGTTGGAACGTTCTCTACCTGGATTTTCTAACGCTCTTTCTCTTAATATATCGCATAATTCGTCTAGAGCCGTAATGCAATCTTCGGATTGTATAGAATCTAGCATAGACTCAGGTGTAGATTCTTGTGGTTTCAATGCAAACTCTTTCAGACATTCTAACTTAGTCAAATCAATACCGTACTTGGCCAGTTTCACACTGTTGCTCACGAGGCTATCTTTGAATACGGTTAGGATGCGAATACATTTTGTGGTGAGTCCTTCATTGTAGAGATGGGAAACCAGTTTTGGAATAGACGTCAGTGAAAATCTGCGTAACTGGTTGCCATGGTAAAGTAGATAGATGTCACTTTTGTGTGTGCACATGTTGATGACACCTGCAAAAAAAATGTATTATTCAGACAATGAAATATGTATCCAAACCCAAATATATTAAATACAAAACAAGTCCAATCGGGTTTCATTTTCAAAATTTATTATTTTAATTCTCAGGAAACAATACCATATTCAAATGTCACACAACTTTTTATCGGCAGATTATTTACGTTATAATTCAAATCAATAACACGATGAGCAAGAAGTTATTAATGTTGAAATGTTGAATAAAAGTTAAATAGTCTCGCACATGCCTTCAGATGTTAGTGAGTCTGTCCAGAAGAGAAGCTTGATTTGCGACGGATTGAAAACGAACAGACCCTTTTCACACACCGTCACTAGGTACTGCTCACTAGAAAACAATAGCAGGTTAGACATTTAAATTTTATGTTAAATAAACCTTTTTTATATTCTATTTGATTTCTTTGAATACGTATGTACTTTAAATTTAAGGTATGTGTGGCTAAGAACATGTTATCCAATTGATATGGATTATAAATGAAATCATTAACTACCACAAACAGATAACTAAATGCAACTATCAAACATGCAACATACCATCATCTAAATCTTAACACAATCTGACATTGTTTTGAAATGCTGCAAGTCAAAATTGAATCAAACATAAACGCGTTACCCTAGTGTGTGGAGAGTCTTGAATGCTATCGACTGAGGACCTGGAGAAATGGATGGTTGTTGCAAATCATCCAGACTCTCCAAACTAAAGATAAATAGGGAAAAACAAACAAAAATACATGTATGTCAAACGTTAAAATTAGGCATAATACTATACATGTAAATTGTAATATATTATCTCAATTCATTAAGCGATAGAGAGAGAGAGACAGACAGATAGAGAGAGAGAGAAAGAGAGAGAAAGAGAGGGAGAGAGAGACACAGAGTTAGATAGACAAAGACAGATATGAAGCCAGAGTGAAAAAGATATAATTTTAATGCAAGAATGGAATGAACTTGATTGATTGAAACTGACAAAATTAGCAACTGACTTACACACTTATATGCGGCCTAGGCGCAACATCGAGCAGCCGTTTGAACTGATGCGTGCTAACCACGTCTCCCGCGCCATTCACTTCCCACATGCGCGAACCGGGGCGCGCACAATATAAGACAGGGTCTGACGACCCAGGATGAGAGCGGGGCTGGTAGAAACAGGCGCCCTGTTTGCTGTCTCTGGTTAATTGTTATGTAATACATGTGTAAATGAATGTTTGTTATGTGTTTCATGCTTTATGTTTAAGCTTTGCATCGTTAAGTTTTTAGCTATCATTATTTAGCGTTGTATCATCTCAGCTTTGTATCATGCTATAGTTTAATGCTTAATATTTTATGCATTTTGAGATAGCTCATTTTACCTGATCTTTTTGCCGATTTGCTTGAACTGGTGTCTGAAACAGAAGAATTGCTAAAATGAAATTATTTATAGGATACGATGATATATATCGGTAAAACAACTTAAAGTAACTTATCGGTGAAATACATAACTAATCGGTGAACCCACTTACTTATCGGTGAAACAGAGGTATGTCCTTGTCGCCGTGGATACAGCCACACTGTTGGTGCATGCGTCGATTTGCACGACGGTGGAATCGAGGCGCATGATGACCTCGGCCGGAGGAAGGAAGTACTCGTTCTGAACAAAAAACGGGATCGTGTTTGTACTTTTTGCATTAATAAATTTATACGATAAGACAGCATTGAAGGTCGCGGCAATTATTATTCCTTCTGAACATAAAACGAAGTGTTTCATAATAATTATATGAAAAAAATACTTATAACGAATAATAAGAATTTTTACAATAAAATGTTCAAATTGCCAGAACAAAAATAGCCAAAATGCAAGGTTTTATTATCAGATTTTATCGAGAGGCTAAGTTTTTATTTAAAAATATAGTTGAAATCGTATAAATGATAAATTTACGGGCAATGTTCTTAATAAAAATTCACAAATAGATATACAAGCCCTTAATCTACACCTTAAATACGGGTTTTCTGTGAAATTGTCATGGATGCATATTGTTATATTAATCATTAATAAACACAATTGCCATTTTAAACTTTTTTTGAAAACACTCAGTGTAAATAAAACTAAAATGTTTTTTTTTGGCTATGTACATAATACCTTGGTATTTTTTTGTAAGATTGATGTTAATACGCCTGACCTAACGCCTCAATGACTTTAATGTCTAAATATTCAACAACAATGCATAGACAACATTAACAAGCAAACAGGGAAAAATAAAACAAACAAAATTTACTCTTTTGTTAACGACATTCACTGCACACACGAACCCATTTTCCGCACCAGCTATAACCTTCGACCCGTCCGCTTCCCATGTTAATGCAGTTATGCTATTGCAAAGACAAATACAAATAATTTACATTCAAATATTTATCTGTATCCTTTATTAAAACAATGATTATACAGATTTTAAATATTTAGTTCTTGTTATGTCCGCGAGACATAAATACTTGGCCATGGACAATACGACTAGATGAACATCAATCACATCAAATCTGAGAAATGAACATGCGTGTTACTAGCAAGTGCAAAAAGAAGGCGTATACATTGTCTTGCCTACTATTTAGCTTACATTTCTAGAGGCGTAACATAAAAAAGTAAATCTAATTAGCAGAACTCAACTTGTTTATTTAATTATCTATACAGTATTTACAGTATTTGATTGTGTGGTAAAACAAAAGGAAATATTTGTTCACAAGCAAATGTCATGTCATTTTATCTACCTAATGTCCTTAAGCAGAGTCACATGCCGAAGAACTTTATCGGATCTTTGTCGACCAGATCCTTCCAGCACACTCACTACGATCACACCAGAACTACAAATTGAACAAAGGTAGGAGCTACAGCATAAAACAAGCCTCAAAAACCATTATGACTTCAGCTCTTATTAACATGATTTACTTTAAGGCCATTTAATGGCTCTGAATAACTTGAGACGACATATTTGTACCTGCATGATACATTTGATTCGACATTTTTTAACCCAAACACACAAAATATAAAATATCATTTTTGATCTCGCTGTTACCCGTCGAGTAACGCCCTGGACTCTCGATGTATTTTACAAAAAAATATATTTCCTACCAACTGCCCCCTGCCTTACTCCTTTATTTGGAACCATAGTAAATTAAAATGTAAAATGACGGGTGAGAATAATGTTAACATTTTAAAGGACCTTACAGGACAGAACAATGATATACATTACAGCGGCATGAACATACCTAAAGGCGGAGGCAATGAGGTTGTCATCTGATTTGCATAAAGCCACGTGACTCACAGCACATCTACATCCTTCTTGCTCCACCACTAAGCCCTGATTTCATAAATAAAAAGAAATGGAACATGTATCTGCATAGGGTGTTTTCGAAAATTTCTTTTATTTGGATAGCGATTTTGGATAACAACAACAAATATTTCGGAAATAATCAATCAAACTTCGAAAAAAGTGAGAACATTTTAATAACTTAAAATAAGCCGAATTCCAACGTTTATAATAAGACCACTTACATTTATTTTGGCACTACCCTGCTTTTCTGACGATCGATATAAAACTTTTGTCAATCTGCAAATCTTGCATTGGTGTACCAAATCATCAAGACAAAGAAAAACCTAAAGTGTTGAGGATAATACTCTACCTGTCTGTACGTGAGAGTGTCTCTATCAAACACGTATACACTTCCTGTACTTGTGCCAATCACGATGAACCGATCACTCACTGAGACGCACGTATACTGCAAACAAACATTATTTATGGTTATATATTTCTAATTATTGTATTGTATCGTTTCAATGAGAAAAAAAATCGATTAAATTCTTGGCCAATGAACGCCAAAACCATATGAATATCAGTTCAAGTTCAATTGAGTAAGCAGATTTCAACACAATTTTGAATTAACAATCATAAGTAAAAAGTTTCCAATGAAAAAGCATACATATTCAGGGATAATTCTAGCGTGCGGCATGTGCGCCATGGCGCACACTTTTCATATACGGCGCACAGAAATTTTGACTGTGCGCCATGATGGCGCACGGTCCTCTAGAATGGCGCACAAAAATTTCGCATGTGCGCCATTTTCCTAGGACTTGTTAAATACATTTGTATAAAATAAAAGTATAATAATCTACAATTAATATGTTATACAGCTGCATTCTGAACAACTCGGTGGCTCTCTGATTATCAGATGTGATTATGATATATGAGGCTGGCCATTGCCTCCCGATTTTGATTAGCGAATAGCCATATACAAAATGATAAAGACGTTACATCGTGTAACGGGAAGGTATACGTTTAAACTTCAATGACATGTTTTGATACAGTTCACTGTTCAATCTAGAGTGCGTTTTGATTTGCAAAATGACACATTCTTGGATTATCTGCGTCTTTTGTCGATGTTTATTTCTTTCGGAGACGCACTTTTCTCTTTTAAGTGTGATATTGTTCACTTTTGATGAAATGTATTAATTTTCGCTCGCGCCTTCGGCGCTCGCATCAGCGTGAAAATATTTGCCAGTCTTAAAATAAATGCGTTAATATTAAATGAAACATACTGACGAAATCTGTGATGTTTGGTGCAAATACCCTTTACATATATATTATACTTATACAGCTTACATATGGCGCACATCCTTTGAAAATGGCGCACAAAAATTTGGACTGTGCGCCATCGGCGCACGACCCCAAAATCCTAGAATTATCCCTGCATATTATGTTTTTGAACTCATTTTAGCCCCTTTTTTCGACTCACAACTAACCTTGATTCGTGTAGATGATTTCACAGGTTGCTGAACTGCTTCGAGTGATTTGGTTTCCGCTAGCACGTAATCCATGTTAAGGTCGGATATCACTATAAATGCAGGTTTTCTCGTTGGTGTTTCGATTAATCGACCTGTTAAATAATGAAAAGAATGCTAGTTGTAATCAAGAGTGTAGTAATAGACGTCTCGACGCCATCACTAATATAAGTGAGGAATCATTTGTATAAAGTAACAAGGAAGTATTTGTGAAACACGAAAAGGCCACAACCGCCCCCCGATTCGAAGGGGTAATGAATATTTCGTATATGCTCATGTTTTGAATGAAAAATCACATTTTGGCCAAATTCTTCCATTTCCGGAAGCTTATCTGGCCGAAACTGCCACAAGACACATCTACACGCCAAGACCTTTCATATGACTGAGCCTATCTCCAGGTCTCTTCGACCATCCATTAGAAAGATACAGCCTGGAAAAGAATAGAGGACGGACGTAAACACGCCCCACATCTATAATATGCCCCAACCTTTGGGGTTTGGGTGTAAAACTTGCCTGTATATATCAGATGATCAGAGATGTGATGCCACTAGCCATAACAACTCATACTCGTATTAATTATCCCGAATCATATTCTAGTTCGAATATCAGCTTAAAAATATATGCCCATTATTCGCCTATCTGTTTATATTTGGGAACAACATTTATAGATATCCCCATGGATCACGCATTTGGACTACCCAGAGCTGCGCTCGAACGAGTGTACGAGTACAGACTACAGTAAACAAATGTCATGGAGATAGCTCTAAATAGCCCTTTACGTATGTCTACGACCGACAGGTAACCCACCGGGCTATTTACAAGGGTAGCGTCCTGAGTCGGAAAGAGCCTTTTTCTCGCAAAGTGATGAAAAACGTATTTATCGCTAAGGGACAAAAATGACACTTCTTCCATATATTCACAAGATCGATTTCATTAATATCTGCCAATATGTATAAGAAATAACATTTTGTAACACTATATTTTCGCTTTTTGGTATCGCTCACTTAGTGGGCGATAATATAGTTTGATTACAAAATTGACCAATCAGAGTTACTTTCCGACACTGACTTACGAATTGAACCAGGAAGTGATTTTTAAAAAGGTGTCTGTAATCATTAAAGATTGACTTTCCTCATTCATGTTTCACATATTATGATATTATTTCATCCTTATTCTTTTTCCCGTTTCATTTGCTTGTTGACATTGCTTTGCTTAAAAAATATTGAAAAAAAGCAAGATTTTCTTCCGAGATTGGTTCCCTGCCCTTGCAGAGCTATCATGGAGAGCGATGTCATAGATAGCAATGGCCTCAGTTAATTGGTTATTTCGGGCTAAATAATATATAGAAAAATATTTTTCAAACAATTAAAAAGTTGTTTTAAGTCCGTTTGTTTCCGCCCATTCCCCTAATATCGCCCATTTGTGTTTGTTTTCGACCAACAAATAATCTAAACCATCATTCGACGATTGTTGCTTGTAAAGTGGTTCTTGGTTCTAATCATACATTATAATTTGATTTATGACATGTCGTTAAAACATAAAAATTTAGATTTGAAAGGAAACCTTAACTTGGTGGCCATTTTGAAATCATGTGACTAAAAAATGTATTCTTAATTTCCGATTTCGGGATAATCGGGATTTATGTGAATTTCAAAGTACATTTTTTTATCCGAATAGCATGCATACTAAGAGGGCAAAGCATTTAGCGGCGTTGGATGGTATCATGGCCCTATCAAACCAAAATCTCTTCCAGATGCAATACCAACGGTCAGCGAAGAATCTGTCAAGTGCCTGGAAATGTGGTAAGATGGTAGTGTGCGTGACACCGTGAATGCGCTGAAAACAATCCAACAGCTTCAAGAACAACTAAATCTGATCGAGTCAAAAGCATTCCCGGAAGATATAAGGAGTGGTGTTTCCAGTTTGGGATTATGACAAGACACACCTGGCCACTGCTTTTGTACGATATAACGATGAGCAAAACTGAAGAGCTAGAGCGGATAGCGAGCAGATACCGCCGAAAGTGGCTAGGAGTGCCGCTCTGCTTCTCTGCAGTGGGCTTGTACAAAAACACGCGAAGTCTATAGTCACTGCTGACCTCGATAATTCCACAATTGGGGAATATAAAGTTGAGAAAATAAGAGGTCAGCTGCAGTTGCGAGAGTCTAAAGACAAAACTGTTGCAAAAGCGGACGCAATAATCAGCGGCTGCAGAAAATGGCCAGTACAAAATAGCATGGAGGACGCTAAAAGCCGGGTTGGGATGCAGGATCAAGTTGAAATGGTCAGACAGGGACGAAAGGGACTTGGAGTCACTTGGAGAGGGTAAGATGGTCAGAAACAAGTGGAATCAGAAAGAACTGATTTGGTACTGCAGGACGTTAGAGAGCCGAAAGAAGAGGAGAGGAAAGTCAAGGCTTTTGCAATGCCAACTCAGGGTACATGGACCAGATGGGAAGCTGTTACGCCCATGAACCTAAAATGGTGCGAGATTCTGAAGATGGAGCCAACATCGCTTTCATTTCTGCTGAAAAGCATCCATGACGTACTGCCAACACGGTTAACTTCAAGCGCTGAAAACTAGCGGAGGGCAATAGATGTATACTGTGCAGTTAAAGGGCATCATTAGATCATATCATCGCAAGTTGCAATGTGTCACACAAGGGCGGTACAGATAGAGGCATGATGCGGTGTTTGGCAAAATCGCAAAAAATATATTGGAAGACGTAGTCGCGAGGCAGAAGAAAACGATACGTAGAGGGCTTCAGCTGATATGGTCCATTACAATATAGTAGAAACAAAAAAAAGTAAAGGACCAGATAGGGGTCCTAGCCACAGCGAATGACTGGCAAATACAGGTGGACCTGAAAAAGAGGATAATATTCCCACAAGAAAGCAATGCCACTAGCCTGAGACCAAATATTGCTATGTGGTCTTATGAAACGATGCAAATTTTAATTGCAGAACTGACAGTACCGTGATAAGATTGAGCGGATGTAGCCTTCGAAAGAAAGCAAACAAAGTACGATGATATCAGAGGAGAATGTGAGGAAGGAGGCTATAAAGTGTATTCCCTACCAATAGAGATTGACCTTAGAGGATATGTACGCAAATCAATGTTGACGATGTGCAAAGTAGTATGAACGTCAGGTTCGCTGTGGTTCAGACGCAATGCCAAAACTTAGAATGTATCACCGTAAAAAGACAGTACACTACAAACTGAAGAGCGAATAATACCACCCAGAATAGGATACACCATGAGTTACCCATGTAGCGAGGAAGGGTGAATGTCACCACCGCAATGACGCTGCTCCCCCTATCGGACGCTACAGCCTAGCTAGCTGTTGCTGTGGCCCCGCCGTGCAACTGGTTAGAGGGTTTAAGGTGCGAAATCGAACCAGGGCGCGGAACTTCTCTGATGATCCAAAGAAGGAGCTTCAGCAGCGAGTACATTCATTCACTGTGAGTTGAATATAATATTACATACTTTCAAATACAACTGGCGAGAGCGTGTTTGTTTGGCTGCAAGAGAATTACATATTCAGGCATAATTCACTTTTTCTATTGGCATGAATCAGGTACCGTATATACTCTTCAATATTTTATGCTTAATCATAACAGGTCTAACAACATAAAAGTTCTGCAGATCTTTTACTACGTAAGTTTTGAAAAAAAATGTGCGTTCTAGCACTGTATATTATATTCTTGATATTGCATAGAAAACTGTAAGATATATGTTTTTTTTGCACGTGAAACAACACAGACTAGGACGTGCCTTTTCGATCTCAATGGGTTTTTCAAAATTATATTAGTAATACAAAACACTTTTTGGACATTTTTATATAGAAATTATT
>LQRL01006211.1:11005-21724 GCA_001703475.1 Hydroides elegans
CAAGCAGTTAAATGCTATTTGATAACACGATAAATAACAGTCGATAGCAAAATGAATAATATTAAAAATAATAAAAAATAATAACGCTTTCATAACTCTTTCACCTTAAGCCTAATCCCTCACCACTTAGTCTACAGTGTTATCTTTTATCATCAGAACAATGCTAAATGTGCTTAAGTGAGACATGTTGTTGGCGCCTTGATGATAATCCGAAACAGTTAGTCCCTCCCTCTATAGTCATGCTCAATTCAGTTTTAAAATATTTTTTTTCTTTTAAAATACTTTATTCAAGGTAA
Organism: Hydroides elegans; assembly: GCA_001703475.1. Lineage (NCBI taxonomy): Eukaryota > Metazoa > Annelida > Polychaeta > Sabellida > Serpulidae > Hydroides > Hydroides elegans. The sequence goes on from LQRL01006211.1 coordinate 11,302, forward strand.
TTTGGAACGACTTTAGAATTCCCCACACACTTACGCGCAAGAATATCGAAACTTAGAAGGACTACTTTTTTTAAAATATAACATGTACATGGTGGACAGGTAGACAGGTAGACAGGTGGACAGGTAGACAGGTAGACAGGTCGGAACATTGAGAATGTGTAAATACATATTTTGGCTTTTACATGTACATGGTGGACAGGTAGACAGGTAGACAGGTGGACAGGTAGACAGGTCGGCACATTGAAAATTGTGCAAATACATATTTTGACCTTTACATGTACATGGTGGACAGGTAGACAGGTGGACAGGTAGACAGGTGGACAGGTAGACAGGTAGAAATTGCCAAGTAAATTTTATGGAGAGATGGAATGGGCTCATCAACATCGTTTAATGCCACTATTCATCAAGTTCTTACATCTCCATTCAAACTATAGAAATTACGCCGATCAACCCCTTTATGTATAAATGCTTATTAAAATACTACGGTAGTTTACATATGTTAGCACATATTTCACAATTAAACGATGTTGATGAGCCCATTCCATCTTTCCATTAAATTTACTTTGCCCTTTCTACCTGTCTAACTGTCTACCTGTCCACCTGTCTACCTGTCCACCTGTCTACCTGTCTACAGCTCATGAAACATCAGTAACCGCATCAACTCCTGTGTGTGAACTATTTTTTATTGTGTGGGGAATTCTAAATCTTAGCCTAGACTTCAACAGACTCCTCAATATTAACCCAGCTACAATTGTATGACATCATCACATTTTTATGTTCATTTATAACGGGCTCGACCAACATGCGATATGCAAGCAAAATACGTTTGGCTCAAATTTGAATGGTTGCCCATATTCTATGCACTTATACTACGTTGTATGTTATATTCCATTCACTATTTTGTATAACATATATATATGGGTGAATATTCATTTGCAGCATGTTCGACAAAATCATCGCGACCTACGATGTCTACAAAGTGGAGACCATAGGAGACGCTTATATGGTTGCATCCGGATTGCCAGACCCCAATGGGCGCAAGCACGCTCCAGAGGTAAGTCTCGCATACATCAGATATATGTTTTGTTAAAAATAATGATACAAGGATACATCAATGATAAAATGCTTAATTTGTTATTTACATCATAGTTTACTCTGATTTTTTTCCTCCGAAATAATAATTCATAAAATGTATAATAGTCTATTAATTAAAACAAATGAGCTCCTATTTAATATAATGTCATTTTTGAGGTCATATATATTCCGGTTTGTTTATTACAAGTTCTAAGAGCCAAGTAGTAACTACGAAGAATTCAATTGAAAACATGAACAATTGCTTGCTAACAAAAATATCTTCAGGATACAAACATAACCTTGAATAGAAGTCTACGGAAAATTCAGGGAAAAATGAATTAGTTACCACATTTTTAGTTGTTATGTTTCTTATTGCATTTTTTATCATGCGTAGCAAAATGTCAATAGAGCAGGATAAGAAGCTATGTAGTTACTTTTCGGAGCACATAGCAATATGATGTAATACTATTTTTTGCTGCGTTTTAGTTATATAATGAAATCTTAACCTAATAAACTTAACCTTAATAATGTTCTTATTGCCAATATAATGACAGGAACATGATTGTTATGTAACAAATAATGTTGGATTATAGCGTCGCAAGCATTTCCTCTCAAGTGAATAGGCGAAAGGCAGTGTAAACTATTTTTAATGAACTTCTGTGCAAATGATTCAAAGAAAATGGTTGTGAAAATACCGAAAACGAAACTAAGCTAAACTGTTGATAAGCCATTACATTGGTGGTATATCATCCATATTATATTTGTAAGTCAGTTTCAGCTACGTTTGGGCAAAACAAGGTTAAACTGCATAAATTATTTTGTGATGGTTTCGATTTAATTAATCTTACATATATTTACGTATACTGCGTATGCGCCAATACTAAAGCCCTATTTAACGTTTTCTCAACGTTTTCTTAAATAAAATTACGATGTTCCTAGGATATTTATTTTTCCGCCTCCCGAACCCATATTGTGTTTTATTTCGGTGAAAGCTGCACATTGTTTTATATATTTCCTCATATTGTGCCAACTCTTATCTTTTCATGCAGATTAGCTACCTATGCTTATAGAGTTTTTCATTTTCTCTCGTAGATTGCCGAGATGTCTCTCGAGTTGCTCGAGTCCATTCGCAAATTCTCGCTGCCACATCACGCCAATTCACGTGGCTCTCTCGCCAAGAACGAGAGTTCCAATTTGAAACTGAGAATAGGCATCCACTCGGGTAAGGGGCCCATAGCGACCTTATATAAAAGCTTAACATTTGAAAATGAATAGTTTTTTTTTAATATATTAGGAAACCCCAGTATTACCTTAAGTAGTTTGACAAAACGTTAGTTGAATCTGGTAAATTGGATCCAGATAATTATTATTCCTGATTTAATGAACAAAATTAGTGTTTATTTTTTTTTCAATAGATATACACTGTTTTTACTTTAACATTTGTGTTATAGTTGTATTTTTTCGTACTTAAACGCAAATTAGATAATGGGAAAGATAAAGTAGACATATAAGAGCATGCCTTTTACTGTGTCCATGGAAATGCATCCTTCAATTGAATACAAGTATTATAGTAAACCTTTATATTTTATGGCATTTATTTGCAATTTGTTATCACCATTTTCCTTTTGATTAGGTCAAGTAGCAGCCGGGGTTGTCGGAATTAGAATGCCAAGGTATGATAATAGAATTACCTTTATTTGATTTCCTTTTCAAAATGACATTATTCATTATTGAGCATCATTTTTAGCTGTTTATTTTAAGCTATTGATAGCTATTATTTATTAGCTATTTTTGTCTTTGTTTTCCGTAAATACATACTTAATCTCACAAATAAAAACATTATCAAAATCATTGACTCGGTAAGCTAAATTGAACCAAAGCTTGTATTAAGGTCTGTTTAGTTCGAAAGTTTCGCCCTTAATTTTTCGCGCTAAAATATTTACAATTTAAAAATACGTTATAAAATTGATTGTTTTATATGGTTTGTTTGGTACTATATGAAACGCCTTTAAGTTATCTATCATATGTAAAAAAAATCGTTGCATTATGACTTATGGTTGCTAAGATATTGCATCATTTGTGAAAATCGCGGCGATTTTTACTTAAGATTCAATAATTATAAGCACTCATTGGTTATAATACAATCACACTTTCACACATGACAACCAACATAACAATGTTACAGATAACAACAAACAAACAATATTAAACAATCATTCACATATCGTATTTTCAATTAGTAAATATTCTAGCGCGAAAAATAAAGGGCGAAACTTTCATACTAAACAGACCTTTAGATGGTTTGTAAATCCTTATAAAATTGAGCACAATATTTTCGCGTTTATTTTAGGTACTGCTTATTTGGTGACACAGTTAACGTGGCCTCCAGAATGGAAACAACGGGAGAGCGTAAGCATTGTGAATCATTTTCGTGAAGAATATGTTTATCTTATGCAACGTTGTCACACTGTTTATTCGAAATAGTACATGTAATTAACATTGGTTGCAAGAGTTTCAAACGTTCGCATTAATTAATTAACATCTAAAAAATAGATTGTTCCTCGAACCTCAAAGTCAAACATCTTTCTTCAAACTGTGCAAGCCAGTTGGGGTTGGCTAAGGAAATCATTTTGTCAGTTCGTGTGACGCCATTCTTTAAGTTCTATTGCTATATGATAGAACCGGATAATTATCCTCCGAAACATTCTTTGATCATAACCTATATCTGATGAAATAGCAGTTTTAAATGCAAGCATTTATCATTAAATTTATTGATAAATATGAACCATGACGTTTTACTGATGAATTGACCTTTAGTTTCACATAAATTTAATTTTGATAGATTTTATATTTATTTTTCCCTATCTTTTAGCATTGTTCATTCACATAAGCCAACACACGAATGTGATTCTGATGGACACAGGAGGATTTACAACTAAATATCGAGGACGCACCTCAGTAAAGGTAATTTCAAGAGAGAACACTTATCAGTGTGCTTATATGTTTATTGCATATTTTTTTATTTCTTACTACAACATGATAATCTATTGACTAAGGCCGCGTTCATCCGCTCCGAAAAAAAAAACTCAAAACACAAGTTATGCGTTTCAAAGCTAAAGCCACTTTTGGTATAATAACATAGTAGTTTATCCCATCTGTTCACCGAAAGAGCGCATAATTATTTGCGCTTTTATTTCGAGCGAACGCGGCTTTACTCTTTTATTGAGATACGCTTCAACTCTTACTTTCATTTCAGGGTAAAGGCGAAATTGATACGTATTGGTTAAATTCGTCTGCTAAACGGTCCAGTCTAGCCGGTACTAAACTCTAAAGCCAACCGACTTAGACTCTATGTTCTGCAATGGTTTGCGATGTCGATTGGGCGCTGCATGTTAATTATAAGAAAAGCCTGCTTGTGGGATAGTGCAGTCCAGCAAGTAGCCGACCGAAAGGGTATAAAATTAATTTGAACTGCGATTAAATAAAAACTCTATATGTGTGTAGAAATCGTATATAGCGTATATGTGTATTTTTGTCGCGCCTAGCCTATGAGCATCCATCTTGTGTTCTAAATTGTCTAGTCTACGGTCTAGTCTATTAGATAGACTGTAGCACAAAACAACAGGGTAATGAGTTGTGTAGTGAAACCGCTTGAATACAGACTTTACGTTATGTATATATTTGAACGTGTTCACGACACTTTGTTGCGCCTAGTCAGTATATATGTCCATTATTTGATATGAAAGTAATGCAATTATTTATTGTTAGATTACTTAGAAATACTTAAATATAAAACATTGAAAGATTTTTTTCGTAAATTGTTTGTTCTGTTGTAGGAGAAGGCAAGAAATGAAGTCAGTTAATGAGTGAATTATGTGTATTCTTGATAGAAACCAAAAAATAAAAGTTTGTAATAACAACTTTAATGGTTCAATACTAGTTGAATATGTATGAATTTATTCATTTAATGTGTAAACAATTTCTTATTGTATTGTATATATTGATTTACATATGTATAACAATACATTCAATTGCAGTTTCAGAGTACTAGAAGTCTATGAAGAATATTGGTAAATAAATAAGGTTTGTTTTGTAACTGAATCTGATTGTATAAATTGGCGAAAAATTTGTTAGATTGCAATTAGGTCGTACAATATGAAAGAGTATTGAATTGTCAATGACGCTTTGATCTTTCTATATATATTATCTTTCGGATGCGTTTATATATTGACATTGGATATAAAATATTGTCGGATGTGAGTATTCTGATTAATTTTCATCAACTAGTTACAACTTTATTCTCATTTGTTTTTTTTCTGGTTGCTGCTTTAACTATTTTTTTTATAAATGAAGCCCACTACTGCAGGATTTTCTTCCGTCCAACGAAAAAAATGTGCTATGTGTCTCTAATAAAATTCATTTTGCTCAAGGTTTCTATTCGTTCAATTGATGTATCACATTTCTATTTCAACAGCAATAACACAGTTTCGTGTAAAATATTTTAAATTACAATAGATAGTTGTAGATTCCACAATGAAATAAAGTAGATATTAGGAAATGCTTTTTTATTTTTTCAACTCACACATATAATTCGAACATAACAAAACTGCTCTCACTATACCTTATTTACAAAATAAAATATACATTTATATTTACTCATATGTATACTCATCTTCCAAAACTACTTGTTATTTAATTAATATGAACATGAACCTTCAAATATATGTACATGTTTATGTTTCTCCAATTTACCGTGTAAAATGATCATTACAATTGTGTTAAATAACAAAATTAAAATACTTTCAACGCGGTATTCAAATCAAAATATACCACACTTCTGAAGGACCTGGTCACATTTGTGCTTTTTCTTCCATGCCCATGCATTCCTAATGGGAAGCTCAAACAAGGAGGTTACTTTTTTAAATGCAGTTTTTTTTGCTCTTCTATGAGGAATAAATTAACGTACACTAAGAAAGGAACTCCGTTTTAAACGCAAATGTAACCACAACCTAAAGAGGATTTATGGATTTCAAAAAAAAAACATTCAATTACCCCCAAAGGGTGAATATCTTTATTTCTATTATAAATTCCACCAATACACTTTGCTGCCAATAGTTTGTTTATTTGTTCATTTCCATGTCGATTAGAACAACCAAAATCGAATCGTGCAACGGATCGTTCAATGGGTTTCTTCGAGTCGAGACGTCAACCAGTAAGTATGCATATTTCCTTTACCCTGAAACAAATAAATGTCATAAATTAATGGTAGATCTACTTGTAAAAATGTCATAGATCAATGGTAGGTCTACTTGTAAAAATGTCAGTGTTTAATACAAGCAAGTATGAAACAGGCGATTAATATTGTGTCCAAATATATTTGTTGTAAAGTTTGAACGTGGCGTCGAAATGACGTTCATGTATTTGTCCATGTTTTCGGACGTCCTTAACGCTCAAACGGTGGCTGAACATTATTTAACCGACCACCTTTGTTGCGACGTTGCAACGACGATTTTCCTATATCCACGATAAAGGACACGCGGAAACCTTCATAAAGAACCAAATGACGAAGTATTTTAATGTTAATTGACGTCTTTCCAAGTGGCTTAATTCTCAATTTGCATATTAGATTATCATACCTTGACTTCAACCAATCCTCGGTATTCGGTTTCAAACCAGCCAAGCTGTTCCAACATCGTGTTTGTCGTTTGACTTATGTGGATGCGAAGCGCTGCAAATGCAAGAAGATTTTTTTCTATTAATCCTATCAATAACTTTTTTTCCAGAAGCAATGTTATTTTAAAGCGTTATGTCTTAATATCGTTAGTGTTTGGTTAAAGTTTAATTATATAGTTGATTTGGTGCATATAAATATATTTCAATATACGCTATGGTTATAAGTACAGAAATGTTTATTTCGTAATGTGTAGTTCGAAGAATTCGATATAATGCACTAATGTAATTAACACTAGTCCAAAGCGGTAATAAACTTTTAATATAGCTAAATAACGTCACTAGTGCAAATGTTATTTATTGATCTATTAGTTTGCACTAAATTTAGTGACGTTATTCCTGTGTTTCAGAGTACATTAATTTTAATAATGTATTGCAAACTAAGTAGGCTAAAATACTCGGTCAACTCCATTGCTTAAAACATTGTACAGGTACAATATATGTACAATATTTTAGTTAAGGGACTGACCTTGTACTCTATCCTACACATATAAATTAATACTAATTTCACTTTGACTTTTATTGTAACTTGTATTGTGTTTAGAATAAAGGTTATAACAATAAATCACTAACAAGTAAAAGCCCAAAATGATTCGATAAAACCGGAATAATTCATTTATCATGTAACACCGATTTTTCATATTAAAGTTCAAATCATAATCAAAATACATAAAACACACTATCTAATTTTGCCACTTGACATTGACCAACAAAAATCAAATCAAATAATATCTGGTTCTATATAGAAATTCTATATAATATATGAATATATATATATTATCACTTTTGATTTAGAGTCTACAATTCTTACGTTTTCCTGATTTCTCCATTCTTGCGGCAGTGTTCACTGTGTCACCGAACAAGCAGTACCTAAAACAGCGCAAAGATAAGCACAGTAATTCTGAGTCAGATCAAACTTAGATTTGTTTTCATATTATCTAGTCTTTCTTATTTCGTTTTCTTTACCACAAAAAAAATTGAAATCATTTGCCATCATTAAACTTTTGCGAATGCTAGACCATATTATTGCCATAACCATTTTTAAAATATAATTTATACATGAATAATTACATTATTTAAACAAATTGGTGTCATGAAACTAAATCTACTTAATAAACCATTATTATTGTACTTGCGTTCAAACATGGAGCTCTGTGATAATTATCTGATTGATGATTTTATTGCATGTCACGGGCTATACAGATTCCATAAACCATGTAAAATTAAACAATGTGAGGGGTTCCATGCAACAATATGTTGAGTAGCATATTTTTCTTAAATTCATACATGAATGGTTGACCAATGATAAAAATAGTCAATGTATCCATTTCATTTCATTTCGTTGATTTGTCACTTAAGATATTAGCTGCACGACTACCCTCATAGATATACCTTATTTTGAAAACTATTAATAAACTGAGGTAGTAAATATAAGCACCCCATGAGTAAGAAACTAGCTGGAGATAAAATATACCTCAATATATTTAATATTTTCATTTATGTTTGTAGAGAGAAATGGTATACCTATAACTGGAACACATATCAAAATAATACATAGCTTTATCACACAAATATTTAATGAAATTCCAGCAAAAGTGCGATTTTGATTTAGTGCGATTTTGATTTTAGATTTATCTTATAACAGGACCATATCTTTACCTGGGCATGCGCAGACCGACCACTCCAGCGGCCACTTGCCCTGAAACACAATTTATATATTGGACTGAAATCTTAAGGAAACGAACCGCCTTTACAATTAACGGGCTCCGTGCTACAATGTGTTAAGTCGACTTGACATGTACGCCAAAATGTATGGCAAAGAGCCAAGTGATCACTGATCCATGTTATATCTTTGTATAATAATACGAAATTATTTGGCAACATACCAATTGTTATATAAATTACCAATTTAAAAGGTGTCAATGTCTTTTTTTCTCAAAACGTCAATTTCAGACTTAACACATTGGTGCACGGAGCCTTTCAATTGTTAAATAAAACTATTAAAAAAAACATCAGATTAAAAACAACATCGTTAAGCATACCAAATTCAAGCGAGGATTTTGTTCAACCTTTATAATCATTTATATGTGTATATGTTAGGTAACGAGTAAAATGGGATTTTACATATCACCGGACAAACCCTTCCTAGCGAACTCCTTACAAAGATTTCAGTCCAATATATAAATTGTGTTTCAGGGCAAGTGGCCGCTGGAGTGGTCGGTCTGCGCATGCCCAGACAAAGAAAACTTACAAAGAAACTTACAAAGAAACTTACATGAGACTAATCACACCCAGTTATTTCTTGAAGAAACAATCAATGCGACCCTTGATAAAAATAAACTGAAAGAGCGCGGTTCAACAGAGAAAAAAGTCCGTAGCTTCTTTTCATAGTCCTGAACATGGTGAGAAAACTACTGTTTTACCTGCATTTAATTAACTTTATCAAGGTAACTAAAGACACAAAATAAAAACGCTGTTTTACCTGAATGGAAACCGATGCGCAATTGCACTGCGACATTATCGTGGGTCACGTGTTTTATTGCCTTTAGTAGATCCAGCGACAGGCAGGCTATCTATAAGAATGAAAAAATATTAATATGAATTATTAAAAAATGTTCTTATTTTGTTGTAAGTAAACTAGCAATCTATAAAGATTTAGAAATGACAATATGATTTATGGAAAGAATGTAACGTTATGTATTTAAGGGTTAATAATAAAGCCTCGTTGCTGAAGAATTGCAAGAATGATGGAAATGCTGCCTGCAACTGTTGGTATGTCTAATGCATGGTTCCATTGCTGCAGTATCAAGTTATGGCCAGTTTTTAGTTTTAACAAGCCATCGTTGAAGGCGCAGACCCCAACCGAACGCCAAAATAAATGAATTTTCATGTCTTGACATAAAGTACATACAAAGTATATTGCGTTGTTTTAATAACATAAAATAACGTCTGTTCTACAACGTCTTTCTCACACCTTCTTTCTCACAATGTCTGTCTCCACGTATTACTCACAACGCCTTTCTCACAAGGTTTTTCTCACAACGTCTTTCTCACAAAGTTTTTCTTCAACGACTTTCTCACAACGTATTTCCCCCAACGTCTTAATCACAACGTCTTTTTCACAACAACTTTGTCATCACTTCTTTCTCACAACGTCATGCCTACAATTTTTTTCTCACATCATCATTCTCACAACGTAATACTCGACGTCTTTCGCACAATATGTTTTTCACAAAGTAAATCTCACAATATCTTTCTCACACCGTTTCCCTTACATATTCGTCTACATAACGTAGTCCTCACAGCATCATAATATACGCGTAATGTTTGTGTGCTGTACAAAAATCCCAAAATATCTCAAATTTGTCTAGTTAAGACCCCCGTAATTTCGTAATTTCGACAATTTGGTCGATCAAACTGAAACCTCGACGTTGCACATCTGCAATACATATTCTTTCACTGTGGGAAATTTCAGAACCCTAGGACAAAGGCTTCATACCAAAAAGCCGCTGACAAAGAGTTGTATGATATGCGTGACGGACGGACGGACAGACGGACAGGCGTACAGGCGGACAGGCGGACAGAGGCAAATGTTATAGACCCCCCCCCCCCCCGGGTT
>LQRL01006220.1:6428-34882 GCA_001703475.1 Hydroides elegans
AGTTTGGTGGCTGGGTCTGTTGTGAAGATCATAGTCCGGATCTTCTTGACCACATCGGGAGAAGCCTAGGGATACCTCCTACAAACGACGTGCTTTTTCTTGTTCGAAATTGCATTTTTTCTTTGTTTTCTGTTTCTGGTTTTTACATAATGAGTAGTCATTCGACTGTTATCAAACTCATCTCGATTGCGATGTCTCTGGATCTGTTAAACACCCGATCCAGATTTCAAAAGGCAAAAAATAGTACCTTCAGGCTTTCCAGCAGTTTTGTGTCTTGGTATATTTGAACATTGAAACGGACTACCTATAATAAAAATATAAGGGCCCATGCACACTATTGTAATAGGGATTTTATAGGTTTCACACAGTGTGCTGTCTTTACAGCACAATCAAAGTGTAACAAATTAAACTGAACACCTCTTGTATTATATAAAACTATACTTGAATCTTCCTTTACCTAGATTGATTTTAAGAAACATGGGTAAGATGAATAGATACAAAATCGGTTCTAATATATTTTGTAGAGTCTTGTGATGTGTAGGGTTGCTCTATTCACCGCTCTATTCACCGTCATAAAGATTGATGTGTAAATACTTTGTACGTTCAAACAACTAATTCAGTTTTTGTTTTTAATATTTAGAAGAGTCTTCCAACAATAAGCAAACAATGATCACAGTTATTTCATTGCTGGGGGCATTTGCCATCATTATTACAGTAAATTTGATGGTCTGCTACAAATACAGGTAAATATGTATTTTATGTAAATTACTCAATTTGTCCTAAAATATATATTTTGAATACAGAGTCAACAGATTATCAACTTATCTAAAAATATATAACAGTTATGAAAATAAATAATTTAATACAGTAGTTTTAATTTAATTATTGTCGTATATGGTAATGCCATATTTATACACTGCATGGATAGATATTGTCAACGAATGACCAACAAAATTGATTTTAAATACAGTAAAATGACCTATAAATATTTATTACTGAATTCAACTAAATATTTAGCTAAATATGTTTGCTCATATTGTTTTAGTTTTCGATTTAATTTTATACATTTTAAGATTAAGGAATGGTCAAACAGATAGTATTTCCAGTACACCTCAGGACACACCTGGCTACCTAACACCAATACACCCTCCCCGTCACACAGGGCAAAATCCTGGTATGTTTCACTCATAATACCATCAAAAAGTACATATTAGTGTATTTTGCATGTTTTCATGTCCACCTACTTTACGAAGTTATACATATGATGACATAACGCATGCAATGCATTATTTTCTTTAATCTATCTTTTCATAGAAATGCCTTCGGACGACTTGATTTCTCAAGAGATATCTGATAACCTTTCACCAATGAACCCTTCCCACCCCACCATGCAGAATCCTGGTATCCAAGAAATACCATCGGAATATTTGACCGCACTCAGACGCCAAACTCCAAACGAGGATGATTCTCCCCTCTACCAAGCAACCGTGATTAATCCTGAAACGACAGAAAGAAGTGACTATGAAAGACTAAATATATACGAAACAGTTGATCTTTAATGCGTCTTGGACTAGTATTCATTGATTGACTTCTATGTTGATTGTAGTAAATGAAATCAATAATTTTAACCTAGTACATTTTGAAAAATATAAACAATAGCTATGTTGCAGAACGCATAGCTATTGTTCCATTTCATGAATATATTAATGTGATTGTTATTGTGAAATTATACCTTAAATAGTAAATTACTTAGCCTGATTGAAATATATCATGTCATAACACAAGGCTAGTCAATAGATAAATAAGGAATGGCAGCATTAGAAATGTGATGTCTGAAATCTTAACAAACAATCAAACGTGATCAAATATGTATGCATATTTATTCAAAAAAAAAACAAATATTTCAAAACTTATATAGATAGAAGTTATATATTTTCCATTTCTTAACAATTACTAATATTACAAAAAAACTATATTACTGAATCTAATAAAAAATGTAGCAACAAAGATGGCATAGTAGGGTTATATTAAGATAAATTGAAATATATGTGTGTTAGTCAATCACCACTCGCTTAATAAATGCATTTGTTTTTTTTTCAATTCAAAATATATGTTATAGCATATGTCCTGACAATATCACATGTCCTAGTGTATATGACAATCGATGTGATCGATTCACAAAAAAATGACATTTTTATAATTCTAGAGCAAATAAAATGTTTGAAATAAGTTGTTTTCAATCATGTTTTGCTGATTATGCATACATCAATAACATATAACAAACTACTTGGTCTCTCTATTTGTGTCTAATTTATGTGATTTGCGTTTTTCTTATATCATATTAACATTATATACATAAATAAAAAATGAGCAATGATTTTTCAATTTGTTCATTGTTTGCATTCAAAAACGAGGCCAGGCACAATATTAATAAAATGTTATTTTAAAACACTGAAAATAATAGTAACCTAACCAAAGTAAACCAGATCATGACTTAGCATCAGGTCAACCATATTCATTTTTAATATATACAGCAACAACCGGTAATTCGCTTTTAATAATGCAGTCTATTAGTAAGTCAGGAAATTATATCAATATTAAGTTTTACTCTATACATAATCTGTATTCGTAGCCCAGTCGATGATATACTTATTCCGGAGGTTATGACTATAATTCATAAGAATGATATTTGTAGGCCAATCAATCGCATTTGTGATCATCACTTAATGTTTAGCGATAAAGAGTTTATCATTAAGTTCTTATGTGTTTAATTTAAGCGTTGTTGGTGAAGTTAAAAAACACGTGCTTCTGAAGGTCAACCACAAATCAACAACATCATTAGTAACGCTAATGGTAAAACACTTTTATATCCTGGAAACATAAAAGAAAAATTAATATAAATCAAAACAGAAAAACGCTATGGTTAAAGGTAAAATAGTTATGAATTCAAAGGTTTATTCCAAGGAGGGGTTTAACATGAATGAACGGAGCTTTTGGCTTATTCAATCCCACAATAGAAGAAACTTATAAATATCCTAAATCGTCGTTATGAAACATTAACACAATGGCATTGGGCTGGTTATGACCAAATAAATGCAAAACGCAAGTATTTATTATATAGTTATTTTTCGCGTGAACTATGTTGATTACTGTTTAACTTGTTATAACAATGAATAAGAAGGTAAAGAGCCTGTGAAAATAGTAATAATACTATAATTTACTATAATATACTATTATATAATAGGATGGTGAGAAACGATTTGCTTTAAGTTCCTTTTCCAAATAGTCTTTGAATCACGACTTACTATCTCCGTACATTTGCACAATTGCAATTTTTTAACGCCATCTATAAGGTTATCTTATTGCAAATTAAATATAATTTTGGTCACAGCCTCCTTCCCCATAGCTACCTATCTCTTTCATAACTATGCGCAATTGAATGTATCAGCCGTTTAATCATCAAGTCAATGGTAACCTGAATCCTGAAGCAAATCAACCAACTCCAAGCAAATCAACTTAAACGGCCTATGATGTTTCAACGTGGTTTCCTTATCTACTTTTCAGCTTTGAATATCGATGATAGACACTGGTCCTTATATATAACTCTTTAATATGAACATCTTTAAAGAATTAGTTTGTTATAACATATACTTTGTATCATGTATATCGAGAGAATACAGTTTGACGTGATTGTATATCAATACACATTTGGTGATTGCAAGGTAATTAAGTGTTCCTTTAAAAGAGGTTTGTAATGATGTCATGTCCAAATCTAATGGCTGAAATTGAATCTGTGTTCTCGCAATGCAAACCATGAACAACTGTCCCTCGACGGATAGTATATTGTTTTGTTTTACATTGTAATGAAACATACTCATCAAATGTTCAAAAATCATCAAGCATATTTTTGTGCATCCAATTAATACCAATCTGAGTGACCCTAAACGATAATATCAAATGAGTTTATTGCAAAACATAATACGTTAAATAATGACTATGAAAAAAAACATAACAACATGGAAATGAGCACACAAAACAACAGACTGGATGTTATAATCGACAATTACAATGGTCGACTCATGGTTTGACATTCGCATCTTCATAGGGATAGTAGCAGTTGCAATTGAGCTTAACCCGTTAGACCACAAGTATTCATTGCACAAAATGAAAGATGAATAGCGATTGGCTGATAGTTATATATAAAATTGATATTTACATCTTCAAACGGATAGTATCAGTTGCAATCGTTCGATAATAAGTATACATACCGCAAAATGAAATAAATCGATTAATGGTTTAACATTTGCATCGTCAAACGGATAACAAATGTTGTAATCGTTGGGTTATAGGTACGTACTCCCAGAAATGAAAGTGATAGAGTATTGATTGTTATCTAATCAACCAATCGGATATATGTTCAACCACAAGTAATTATACCACAGAATGAAAGTAATTGGGCGACAGCAGGATAGTAGAAGCTGTTAACAGGCCACAGAATACAAATAATTTGACCTTTAGTTTCACATTCACATTCACATAGGAGTAGTGAAATGTATCAAATTCTATAAATCAACTATCAACTACAAGAATACATACTATAGAATAAAGGTGATCGACATTCGCATTGTCATATGAATAGCAGAAGTTGCAATCAAATTTAAGCCGTTTGACTATAGAATGCCACAGAATGAAATTGATATGCTGATATTTCAACCGTCGCATCCTCAAATTGATAATAGTAGTTTATGACCAAAACAATGACGGCTGACTGTCCGCCAACCACCATGGTACGATCCTATGCGCTCTACAGTAGCAATAGAGAGCCCTGTGTCTCCTGGCACATGGGTAATTAATTTCTTGGGTAGCCTGCTCACCGTCTTGGATTTAAGAAATCTTCTCGGTAGGGTTTGGCGACATATCGGTCAGGGGACGTCTCGTGACGTGGCCAAACCATCAAACCATCTCAGCCGTTTTTGTTTTACCACATCAGTGATTAAGTTTTTCATCTGAAAGGTTTTGCAGATGTGCTCGTTTCTCAGCTTTTATCTGCGCGTCACCGATATGATGGATCTTAGGCACCGCATTTTAAACACCCGGAAATGGGCTATGGGTTCTATACGGGCGTTGTAAAGGTGTATCAAAAGGACATTGCTTATTGACTTTTTTTCCCAATGGCCTCTTAAAGTCGGCGAAATGCCGTCGACGCGAGTCATAAATGCTTTAAAACATCTTTAGCGCTATATGGCTCTACGCCTCCAAGAAATAAAAAAATCGTCTTCATGCTCTTCTTCTTCCCCGTCGAAGACTGTTCACCGGTCGCTCGGGGAGAATTTGCATTTGCAATTTTACATTTGGCGCCATTTATTTTCATGCCCTATTTTTGACATGAATTTTCGAGAGGGACAGATGAAGGACAGATGGAGTTTCTCGAAAATAGCTGATGGGAGGGTAGTATCGTCTTCGTATCTGATGTCTATTGAGAAACTGTCATTGAGTTTGAGTGTTTTATCCAGGCTTTTCAGTTCTAGGAAAATATTATATAGAGGGGTGATAGCAAACATCCATGTCTGCGGACGATCTTCACTGCAAACCACTCAGTTAACTGTCCATCGATGACTACGGTGCACTCTATAATAATAACGATTTCGTAGTATATGTTCTTGGGCTTTCTCGATGACCTGTCTAACTATAAATATCACGTCTACCGTGCCTCGTCCGGGTCTGCAGCCAAATTGGCTCTCACCAGTTGTCCCACCCGATTGAGCAGGATACTGCTCTGATTAATACCTTTCCGGGGATGGAAAGGAGCGAGATTGTTCTGTAGATGTCCGGATTTAGTTTATCGCCCTTCTTATGTATTGGGGTGACTAGTATGCGTGCCAAGTGGTCAGGAGTCTTCTCATGCACCCATATACCATTAAATAGCTTATGAAGCATTTATTTCATGGCCTTTTTACACGCGTTGGTGACTTCTGCTGTGATACTATCGATGCCGGGAGCCTTCGAAATTGGTATTTCATAAGACAAAATGTGACGTTTTAAAATCAATAGAAGAACATGTAAACAAGATACAGATGGTTAAGCTACATAATATGATCAAACCCGGGCTTAACTGGACTTTGCTGAGAGTACAACATAACGCAATTCTTCAACTCGGCTAAGCAACTATTTCTACCCAAATTTTCTTTCACCTCAAACCTTCAGCCGTTCGATGCGTTTTTGTATGGAGAGCTTATTTTTTTTCACCTAAAACATACGGTTGATAGATTAACAAAGTGATGTTTTCGTTTTTACCTCACGTTGTTTTGTTATAATTGAGTGAAATAAATATTATGTAAAACACTGTTGTCGTCTGTTGTTTCTTGAACATACAAACCTGAACACCTGAGTTAAGACAAGCTTCAAGCTCTACGAATCATATTCTTTTACCGGATGCCATTTATCTCAGTCCGATCCGATTATTTGGCTATACAAAAAACCAAACGGTGTTGAACATTTATTCAAATTAACCAACAAAATTATTCTTTACATAACACCTAAGGAATGTCGATCTATATCGACACATCAGCATTTATAAATTTTTGTAAAACCAAACGTTATATAATACCAAATGGCGCTACATTCTCAATGCTCTTTACCAATCCTAATGCTTTTTTATGCGACTTAATGAAACACCTGGATTAATTTCAATATACAAGAACGAATGATGCTTAACTTTCAATTTTACACTACTCGCAAGGCGTTTGTTAAGTTACCTCTGTTACTTTTCAACGATAAGAGAGCACTTTATATTTCAGATATTGTGAGTTGACCAACTTATTATAATGGTTAAAGTTTCGTACAAAGGCGTTCCTGTTGGTTCCCCGAATTTTCTCAAAAGTATCAGAAAATTTTATTTTAATCAGATTCAGCATATTTAAGTCATCCATATATTTTGGTTATTATTGTTTATTTATTTTTTTTTCATATCTTATTTATTTCAACATATAATTATTCTAACATATAACATATAATATTAACATATAGTATTTAAACTTTATACCAATTGATCATGTTTTTTTAAACCTAGCTGTTTGTCATTCAAACCTTGTCAATTTCCTTCTTATACATAACTAATGGAAGTACAGCCTACTATTGGATGCGCATTCCATGCGAACATCATGTTTTTAAAATCTTGGATTAGAATCAGTAAGATATACTTACGATTTAAAAACAGATTAGAGGACTCTCTATGGCAAAAAAAAATATTGTGTTCAACTATTTGTTGTGCTGGGTCATCAAAACCAGCCAGCTACGTTTTAAGAAAACCACGTTTTAACCGCGTTTAAACCTCCAGATCAACACATATGTGACTTTTATGGATTTTTTTACAAAAAAAAAACTAACAGCGCTTTTAAACCTTAAGGAAGTTTATTTTACTGATTTTCCAACCTGTTAAGTAGCAAAATGGCCACAAATTAAATTTGACATTTTGGCAAATATTTCACTTTACCAGGCCGCTTTATACATGTCAGGCTCTATTTGTAGTGAATTTGACAGTTAGGAAATACTTTTGGTATATGTTATAGAATCACAGACGCAAGAATTAATTTCAAAATGACAAACACGTGTATCTCAAACGACGTAAAAGCACGAAAAATGTATTTAAATCATACGCCGCGGAAAACGCTCTAACACAATGGTTTGAAATTATTTTTTTTTCACGATTCAATTGATCAAATCGAATATCAAAAATACAAATCTCATGCAGAATTACATAAAGAAGACAATTTGAAATTTATGTCTTGTGTCTTTTGACCTTACAAATTTCAAGAATTGTTAAGAAAATCAAGCAGTATACATATGCAAGTAAAATATGCTAAAAATGACAATGGACAACTGTAATTGTAAATGTAATTATCTAATTTGAACAGATGATTTAACAATTTAAACAAAAAGTGAAAGTGTTTTAAAATAAAACATTTACATTTACAGTACTTAACCAGTTGGCCGCGCAGCCTTTGTTCACAATATAAGAACGGTTTGTGTTAAACTGTGTCTAACAGATTTCATATGTTCTTAGTAATTGAAAGATAAATCGAGTAAGTCATGGAAATGCAAACCAGAATTGTGTTGTGGATGATTCTTCTCTTTGTTGGATGGCAGGTTTGCGTCGCTGAATTAGGTAGGCTAAAATAAATCGATTTACATTTTTATGTTTACAATTTATTATCATTTTTACCAGTTGGAAGATGGATGGATTCATTAATTAATTATACTTGGATAAACTAACCTCTTTTACGCATATTTTATGCAAACAAGTAAATTACGGTCATGTTTTGCAGTAACCATAAGTAAAAATGTGTCAAATGTGCACGATGCGAGCATCATTACATGGCTAGTTTTTATTTGATAGTTTGGGCAAGAACTAAGCAAACTTTGGCTCAAATACATAAATTATATTATTCGCATTACTCTTTTTACCAAGCATTATATTATCATATGCCAGGTTTCTGCGACTTAATCTATTGATTCGGTAATGTTGATTGGGGAACGATTGATCATAACCTTAAAAAGTATAATTAGTCGATCAGCAACACTTTAAAAACTTAATAACACAATGCACAATAACACGATTGCATGTTTTTATCTTTCAGCAAAGTGTTTATGCTAAACTCACATGGTTTATCATCTTTAAATATACAATAAAAACATCTAAGATTAAGAATATAATGCTATTTGGTGAATAATGTTGACACATCATGAGAAAGATGACATATCACTGTGCGTGTAAAATTGCCGTTATGCTTGTATCAATCGATTTTTTGAAATGAAAATTGTTCTTATGACCGAATATACATCCAAAACTAGAGGAACACTAACATTGACAATCACTTTTATGATAAAGATGGAAATTATATCGGGATTCGTAATAAAACACGCAATATATCAAAATATAATCGCTTTATATGAAGTAGAATTTAGCAATTTACAAACATTTATAGAAAATTATAGAAAATATATATTGGATGTGATAAACCAACCCCACTGATAAATGTAGTTTCATCTAAAAAGGGTAACATATTAGCCGTTTCTCATTACAATCTTCTTTAACACTTATATGCGAGCATAACTAAGCATTTGAAACAATGTTTATTCTGGTAATTGTAGGGAGCAGTACAAGACTGGGCTAAGTACTAAACCAATGATTTGAGTAATGATATTTATATAAGTAAAAATTAAAAACAATATAAGATTTTTAACCGCACAATATAAATATAACATAGTTGTGTTTCACACATATGTTTGAGTTAATGACCAAGATCAGAGTTGTATAACTCTTTGAAATACTCGGTGTTACTTCATTTTAATTCCACTTAGCACGCTTTAACATGCATTCCATACATTCAATATGACATATAATGACAGCTGCGAGTCATCTAAATTTCGGCATCAATTTGCTTTGAACTCGAATGCTTCCTGTTTTCAATGCAATTTACTTGTTTACATTGATTGTGCGCCTGGTGCCTCTCATTATTTGTGTCAATGGTAGTTGGAAGCTCAATTGGTAAATTGTTCCTCATATGCTTGCCACATCTATTATGTCCAATGCTACATTGCTGTAAAATATGTTAAGAATTAAAGATAAAACATAATAAGCATTTGGCACATGAAACATGCATATATATGTACTTTTCTAAGTCAGATATTGTTATAAAACTTGTCTATGTCGCAGATCATTTCATTAAGAGTATGTATAACTTTGCAAAGAATTATTTGAAACTTGAAAAGTAAGATAAAACAAGGACTCTTTGTGAGGCAAATTTGATATTATACTAAATGCAAATTATGATACAAACCCCTATTCCAATAGTTTTGAAAAACACAACTGAATGATATGTTTCGGTGTCATTTGATCATACTTTCAACTGAGCAATTATATGAAGTTGAGCCTGTGACTAAAATACTGACCGATCCGAATCAATGAAAAAAAAATAAATGAATGGCGTGGCACGTCTATCACAGGCGTCCAATTTAGCATTTAACCGCCAGCATAACGTTTGCAAATCAGAACAATCGAAATTGATATAATAATTTAAGGGTTTTTTGCATGAAGATGATGAACGTCAATTTTGCTGTTTTACGGAAAATTGAGCTTCATGATCCCGGATTAAAAATCTATATTTGATTGTGTAAATACTTTTGGTATATCTCGTTTATATATTCTTTCGTAAAGGTTTCACAATATGGATAAAACGCAGTAATGTGTTACATAATTAAACAGTGTGACATATAAACCGGTGTTTGACATCAAAAATGTTTGATATGATTAAAATATGTAGGCACTTACAGTAAATATAAAATGAACTGCAAAAAAATCAAGATTGAAACCAACACCAATATCAACATTTAACTAGATTGATGTCATTTTTTATGTTAAATAACAATGGTCTTTTGATACATTCCCTATTCGGTATTTTATCCGCAATTATTCTATTTCTACAAAATGTTTGTTTGTGTTTAAATGAATCTAAAAATAGCCATTCCTTGTTGTCTGATAAGTTTATTAAAGAAATAATGACCCAAAATAAAAAATGTTATTTTCTTATTTTCTGTTATAGCCTTTAAAAAATTGAACATGACTTAAAAGCAGGGAAGTGTGTTTTTTCACTAAGAGAGAAAATGCCTATTATTGCACATATTTTCTTTTCTATGCTTCCTAACCGACTAATTCATATGAAAGAAATTTGTAAACAATAAATATATGTGACATATCCATTTCATCAACCAACTTTTACATATACTTTAGCACTAGACTTCTTATTAAACTCAATGCTATGTTGCTTTAGACAACAAATCGTTCCTTTTGTCCGTCACTCTATTTATGAAATTTACGAAGTTTAGCTGTCTCGCCTTAAAATCACAGCATCTGTGTCTTAGACAAAATGTCGAGAGGGTGTGAATCTGAGATAAACGTTTACGATTGGTACAACTATATGCCTCGTTTTTCGTTTGTTATAGAAAAATATGATTATCGGGACAGTTTGGTTAGTTAATGCCACACATTAATTCTCATCGCTCACTTTCCGATAAAACATTTTTTTATATAACATCACATATTTGCAAAGTTTATTTGATTCTTATTCAGTTTTCCTGGAGATGACGTAAGTTTTTGCAACTGTAACATATAAGTGGTTGAATGTCACATCTTAGCGTTATATGTTTGTTAATTAAAATAAACAGCGACGAAAAGTAATATATTTTGTAAAAACAAAAATCCCTTATACATCAAAGTATATATATATATACCTAAATTTATCATAAATAAAGTGCGCAATGTTGAGTTACCCTTACGCAGAACTTTGTTATAAACCTGAGAGTTACTTTATTTGCTACTAAATGTCGTACACTGGTGTTTTGATTATTCATTTCATCCCCAATAATTAGCACAATATTTACTCGTAAAGAAGGAAATAATAGACTAATTTATTAGAATCCCGTATTTTCTTAAAATGCTGAATTTGGATGGCTTTAAAACAAGCAAAGCACCCAGTCAATAAACGAATAGATCTTGCAAACTCTTACATGCGAAAACACAAACAAATGAGTTCCAGATACAACACATTCGCCCCTAAGCAATAGAAAAAAATAACCATTTATCGAAATTATCAAAAAAATATTGAAAAAGTAATTTGATATTGTATGAATGTATACATTTTTTGTGATACCTTAATTAAAGATTTACATCATTTATAATTACTACTTGCAGTTTCCTTAGTTGATGTGTTTAATATCCATGATTGGTCTGTTTTCGTATACACACTCTTTATTTGAACCATTCTCTTCCATACAGATGAGAAGAGCTGCAATCAATCCCTTTTAGTTGCTCATTATAACGGAATAATGCGTTATGATTTGACAAATAACAAAAAAGCTCCGTTTATCACTTATACGTCGACAGTGATCCAAATGGATGTAGATCAAAATAAAGGCCTTGTATTTTTTACGGCCATGGATTTCGGAGGAGCGTACAGGATTCACAGAAAATAATATATGACACAAGATGAGGTCATTGCCATCAAAACTGTATCATCAGGTACATTCTTCTTGATTTATTGAAAATAAACAATTTTGGTGAAAATAAAGATGATTCATGGGTAAAGCAATAGACAATGAACAAAAATGTAATCGTTATCTCGTTATATGATATGTGTTTAGTTAATCCACATATTCTACATTGAGTTTATGATATCGCTCAATTGCATATTTATATAAACTAAACAAAAATGATAGAAAATCACTAAATGATAATTTTGAATGTCGACATCCCATTGAAATGACGATAGTAACATGTACATGTCACACATAAAGACGTTAGATGACACACTTAATGCAACACAATGATTGCAATAGACAAATGCTGTTTCAATCTTTGTCGTTACGTTCAAACGCGTATGAAATGTCCTGGTTAGCAAACACACCCGAATCTGAGGTTCTTGCCTCTTTCTACTGTTATATTATATTCAAACGAAAACGATACATATTTTTTGCTTAGAGCAATATCCCAGCTAATAACAAAAAAAACATCAAATCAAAGATGAATAGTGGCCTTAGCAAATGAAGTTTCTAGTTCTTTTAAATGTACCCACAATATATAAACAAGCTACATTTCAAACCAAGAAATCAAACGACCCGTTTGCATAAAATAAAAACAATGTATTATGTTATATATTTACATCGTATATATGTTAATATATTTAAGAACAAGGTGGATTATCTGTTGATTACGTGGCAAAACGCGTATTTTACTCACGCTATACCATCAAAAGTATAGACTATGACGGCAATGATGAACGCACACATTTGAATATAGATGAGGTTATCGATGCAATCGTGGTTGATTCAAAGTCAAGGTAAGCTGTCATGAGTGAACGTATAATGCATTACCTTTGTCGACAAAAATGATCAAATGCAAGTGTTCTGTTAGTGATTTAGGGGAATTTTAATCAATGCAATATTCATACTTAATAACTTTAACATAGATGTATTGAACGACGGGGAGGTCTAGAATATATGTGTACATGTGAAAGAAAAGCTACATATAATAGTATATACGCATTTACCATTCTTGCATCTAATACAACTAAGATATTTTCCTGCATGTCATATTGACATGTTATTTTTTTTTAGAAAGATATATTTTTCGCTATTTGGTAATGGTGTATTTCGATGCGATTATGACGACTGTGCCAACAGGAAGCAGCTCTATGCTCCTCCAGGCAGAGGAAAAATATATGGAAGTGGAAGTATGTATGGAATGGCCCTAGATGTCATAAGTAAGGGGTTAATATATTACCATCATCAATAACCTGTTGTTTTACCTAGAATTCAACACTTTTTTTTATTTTCAATTTAATGAGTGATAGCAAGTAATTGTGAAAAAATGAATGAAAGCAGGTGAATGAAGCGATTCAGATCTAAAACATTATGTTTATATAATATTATCGTTTGAGTACAAAAAATCAAAAATTAAAAAATATCAAAAGTAACAATTAATCTCGTTATCATCAATATATACTTATTGTCAATGAATGGTAGATTATAGTTGATATATAATGGAAATTTCATAATATAAATTGCGATTCATCACGCTTTAAATGTATATGCATTTTACAATACCACCTTTATAAAAAATCGCACATAATATATGTTATATTATTTAAACAAAAATACACTGAAGCATTTTAAGACAGTTTGTGAGAGATAAAACAAAAGTTTCAATAAACTAACCATTGTAATTGCAGACAATCTACTATTTTGGACTCTTTTCTCTTCGGGCTCGATAGGCGTCATGAGCACCGATGAATGGCAGGCACATATACTTGGATCAATGCGTGGACGATTTACGTATGGACCATGTGGAATAGTTCGGGTGCAAGAACATCTTTATGTTGCGCTCCGACGCAAGTAACGCATTATAATATATTTTCTGAACATTCGAATCAATTGATGTAAATTCGCTTAGACAAATAGACAAAACGGATAAACACATTTACATGAAACTGTTTTTTTAATTAATGAACTTAACTGTTATGGCACTTACATCATACTTCAAATCTATCCGCGATGCCCTTGAAGGATACACTAACCCAAAGGAAGATATCCCAGCTTTTCTCCCCCATCGGCTATCGGATCATCTAACTAAAACCAACTTGAAACTGCCTTCCATCACCTCGCTTATTCTATTCACCGCTGTTGTTCTTTCTTTCTTTCCCGATTGACCCAATTTATCTTAGCGCTCGAGAAAATAATGTCATTTCGTACCCGCGACACCGGACAGGGAAGAACCAAACAAAACTACCTTAAGCTATCTTAATGATATATCATTGTTTTTTTTTCTTTCGTATATATCATAGATCCCTCATTTCTATGGATACGTAGATGATAAGCTTCATTTTGGTAAAGAACATCACTAAATACACAAAACAAATGGAAAATGGTCTTTAATATTTGTAGTATGACTGTAATACGGATGAATACGGATGGTACTGACGTCAGAGTTTTAATAAGTGGAGTGTCCCGGCCTCAAGGATTAACTACAATTTGCTTCCCAACTAATGAGCCTAAAACTACAGTCACAACAGCAATTGTTTCATCAGCGACCACCACCCTTGCTGATAAATCAGTCCTTGTTGCTAATCGATCGGATGTTGTCATTGTTACAGGTCTGTTGTATACCAGTGATCTATAATTATCAGTTGAACGATTGTAGAGCATAATGTTGCAATAAATGGTAATTGCTTTACATGTTTCACGTGAATATACCCGTATGTTCCCTAATTCGCCGATTATAAGATTGATATACCGATCGTTTGTACGTAAGATGAAATCTAATTCAGTTTTGTTTTTAATATTTTGAAGAGTCTTCCGACAACAAGCAAACAATGATCATAGTTATTTCGTTGCTGGGGTCATTTTCTATCATTATAACGATAAATTTGATCGTCTGCTATAGGTACAGGTAACATATCTATAATATAACACTATCTGTTCTAAAAAGTATACATTTCCCATACATACTTAACCGATTATTAACTTATCTGGTAATGAATGACAATATCGGAAATAATTAATAATGAACTGAATATGCGGTTATTATAATTTACCGTGATGTATTTTATGTCAATGAAATATTTATACACTGAATGATTAGAACTTATCAAAGGATAACCAACACAATTGATTTTAGATACAGTTGGAAGACCTATTAATATATATTACTGTATTCAATTAACTATTTAGCTAAATAGTCTTGCTTATATAGTGGCTTTCAGTATAATCTTATACTTTTTAAGATTAAAACACGAACGAATAGATTCAAATCCCAATTCACCTCAAGACACGCCTGATTATCTTACACCAATAAATCCTCCCCGTCACACAGTGCAGAATCCTGGTATGTGTTACTCATAATACAATCACAACGAACATATAAGTATGTTAGTTCATGTAAATAACGAACACAATTACTCTAAACATACAGTTATATAATGCATCCAATATATCATTTATACAGGACATCAATCAATTACAAAAACTAATTTATTAATATTATTTAATGTCTTTTTAGAAATATCAGAATATTTGACCCCTCTTAGACGCCAATCTCCAATCGAGGATGATTCTCCCCTCTACCAAGCACCCGTGATTAATCATGAAACGACCGACAATAATGAATATGAAAGACTAAATGTCTATGAAACCGTTGATCTTTAATGCATCTTTGACTAGTATTCATTAATTGACATCTATGAAGATTGAAGTAAATATGAATAATGAACATAAAATACTTTATTTTGAAAACAATTTAAATAATATGTATTGCAGATCGCATATCAATAGCTTTTTTGTCGTTTATATAACAAATATCATTTGCGTGATATTTATGTATTCATTTTAGAAAAAAATACCTTAAGGTGTAAACACCTTAAATAATGTGATGACCGATCGATGTGCTCGTGGAATAAAATTGTTCAAAATACTATCAAAAATGAAATATGTATGCACATATTATAAACAAACTTATACTATACAATGTATATAGATAAAACCAGTATATTCCCTAGAACTAAACATGTATGAATATTGATAAAAAAAATTTTTTATCAAACTATTTTGCATAATAAATTGTAACATAATAGAACGCATATTTTTTATATTGAGATAAATTGAAATATATGTTAGGTGAAGTACAACTCATTTAATAACTGCAGTTTGTTTCTTTTGCTTATCATGCAAAATATGTGTAATATTATATGTCCTGACAATATCACACGTCTTGGTTTATTTGGCATTCGATGTGTGTGATTCACTAAACATTTTTCCATAATTCAAGAGTTTATGAAATGTGTAAACTAAGTGTATTTCAATTATGTTTTGCCGATTATGTATACCTAAATAACAGATAATAAAATACTTTGTATTTCTATTTTTTTTCTATTTTATTTGGTTTGCCTTTCTAATATCATATTCACATCGTATACAATGTTTGCATACAAAAACGACACCATGCAAAATATTTATAAGACTTTATTTTAAAACACTCAAAAACATATGTAGTGGTAGTGTCAATAGTCAACTACTTTCACTGACCAAAGTAAACCACTTCATGACTTAGCAGCAGATAAACTTAATTATTTTCAATATATACAGTAACAAACGGTAATTCGCTTGTAATGATAAAGACTATTGGTTAGTCAGGAAATCAATATTAAGTTTTACTCTATAAATAATCACGATTCCGTAGCTCAGTTGACATTCTACTTATTCCTGAGGCTATGACAATAATTCATGACAATGATCTTTGTAGGCTGATCGCATTTATGACCATAGATTAACGTTTAATTAACGTTAATTTCGTTATTAACATTATAACCCGATTAACAGTCAAATAGTAGCAATCTAGAGGAGCGGTTTCGAATTGATAGTTCTCATCAAGCGATTTCGTAATCGTTGTTATCGTGCGGTAAGGGCCTTAAGCATCCCTAACACCTCCCCTACTATGCTCGTATAAGCGTAGGTCTAAAGATCCGTCAATGCGAAGCTTTAAATACATGTAAGTAAGACTAGGGGTATGCAAAGCCTATAGTGTGTTATGTTTAATTTGAAATAAGGTACCTAATTTAACAGAGGTCAAATAGGTTGGAATAGTAACTTATTCGAACGAAATGAAATATAAATGATAAACGAGGCATTGTCCTAATTTATTACCATAATTTGAGGAGATGGAAGAACACACTTTTATGTTTTCTGTT
Source organism: Hydroides elegans (assembly GCA_001703475.1). Taxonomy (NCBI): domain Eukaryota; kingdom Metazoa; phylum Annelida; class Polychaeta; order Sabellida; family Serpulidae; genus Hydroides; species Hydroides elegans. The sequence continues at coordinate 23,723 of LQRL01006220.1, forward strand.
GTTAAATTTTACCCACCATGGTGTTAAGCCTTCGTAGACGACTATTTGATGATGTTAAATCCTCCCGGAAAAGTCGAACGCAGCCTTTGAGTCCCGTTTTATTTCAGTCGTAGGTATTTTGCCGTGTTAGTTTTAGGTGTAACTTGCACAAAATCCAATATAGAGATCTCAACGCCCCCAAGACCATTATGAATTTTAGTGGTAAAATAAAATGAAATAAGAGTTTTATTAGAACTACGTCCTATAAGCTTAAAATGGCCTTGGAATCTGTCCATGACTCTGTTGCTTGTTTGACCCACATATGGTTTATAACACAACTTACAATGTTAAGCATAAATAAAATTGCTTGATTGACAACTTACATGTGTTTTACAACTGTATTCACGGTCAGTTATATTTGATAATATACGATCTTTGGTAGTTATTTTAGATATTTACCTGCATTTAGCCGGATTCCAGCATGGTTTCCTCGTAGTGGCTTTCTTCTGTTCAGGCTTTAGCTCAGCCCTCACCAGGTAATCCTTTAGAATTTAGGCCTTCTATAACCAAATGTTATATAAAGCTCATTGAAGCCTCGTGGATCTGGGTTTTTTTGTCAATAACGGTAAATGCTCTTTAAGGACCCCATTGATTTTTGGGCTTGCAGCATTAAATGTTTGGATAAAGAATGTTTCTAAACCTTTTTTCAACAGGAAATTATTTATCAATGAATAACGTTGATATACACACCCGTCTAGCTCTGATTAATGATGATTCTATCAATTAAGATGGACATCCTCATGAGGAATGACTTTTCGAACTCGCAGAAATTGCCCATATGATATTATTTTTTTCATGAAAATGTATTTACTTGTTTATTCAGGTATTCTATAAATATTCAGAATCCAGTGATGTCAGTAATGAACCTATGTCACCACAGGTGCTAGTGTGGATACTCATACACGAACTGTTCCTCGAAAATAGCAACAAGCTAATTCGTGAAGGATGGTGCTACCTTAGTACCTTTAGCTGTACCTGAGACTTGATGATAAGGTTAACCATCGAATATGAATTTATTCATTGTTAACACATATTCTAAAAGTTTAATTATAACTATATTACTAGGCTTTTCATAACAACTATGTTTATTTTCTAGATAATCAAAACTAAAACGAATACCCATCTCCGTAGGGATATTTGTGTAGGGATGAAAGTGGGTTGAGTCCTCAATATATGACTTTGTCTGTTGTTCGTACGGTTTAAGGAAAAAGTCCACAAACTCTGAAATACGTTCAGTTGCACAACCATTAGCTGACACCACAGGTCTGCCAGGTGGGGGATTTTTCTTTTTTTTAATGAATTTTAGGAAGGAAGTAGAGCTTTGAAGCTTAAGGCTCAACGTTTGTAAGAAAAAAAAGGATTTGTTTGTCTATGTCTCCTTCTATAACACAATATTCTAAAAAACAAGTAATGCCTTTTAGAAAATCAGGACTTTTAGCATTATCCAATAGAGTTTAAACTTTTTCATCAGCTAATCGTCTTAAGCCTTCTTGAACATTATCCTGGCAATCCAGGACCACCACCGTTGTACCCTTATCTGTGGGTTACAATATTAGTATTATTTCGAAGGATTTGTAGAACGTTACGTTCACCTATAATAAGATTTGTGTTATGAGGCGCAAAAAGGGCCATTTCACTAATTGTTTGATTATTTAATGAGATGAATTCCTCTACAATTTTCGGACCCGGGGTTTCCACAAGGATTATATTTAGACTGATAGTGTTTGAAAGGGGACGTCTATCAAACTCATCAACAAATTCGATATACTAATCAGAATTAGTTTCTAACCAGTCGTTTGAAATAACATCGCGTGCATTATTAGGCCTAATAGTCTTAAGTCGAAATGCCTTTCGCCTAAGATCCCTATGAAACAAATCCGATCTAATATAGCCCGATTCTGGTTCACCTGGAGTTGGGCAAATATTTTAACCTTTGGAAAGTAAATATTTTTCAGCGGATGTAGTTTTATACGATGACAAATTAAAAACTTATTTATCAATGTACTCACTTTTATTCTGTGTATCTTCCATAGTTAATTTGAACATGCTTAACTACGAGTAGTGTCCTAAACAGTCACCGCTTCAGTCACTATCTAATGTCCCCTGTTTTCCCTAAGAGCAAGGACGACCGCCACCTCGTCTTGGCCAGACTGGTCAGTTCGTATCCACCCCATATGTTCTACGACCATACAAATTATCCTCTATACCAGGATCCCCTGCTAGGACGTCCTCAAAATCCAGAACCTCGTCCCCTGTAACCTCCTCTTTCTCGGGTAGGTTTTGGCGATCAAGAACGCTCTGTCTTTCTTATCATCCTTTGTCATGCAAAAAAGGAATTCCATATGGGCAATTTCTACGAGTTCGAAAATTATGTTCTTATCCAGATAGGTTCGATCATAACGCAATCGAAATAGCTAAGTTATTCCTCATGAAGATATTCATCTGAATTAATAGTATCATCATTAATCAGAGCTAGACAGGGGTGAAGATCAACCATATTAATTGATAAAACCATACTAATTGATATCCTGTTTAAAACAAAAAACGTTTAGAAACATTCTATATTCAAACATTTAATGCTGCAAGACCCAAAATCAATGGGGTCCTTAAAAATAATTTACCGTTATTGACAAAGAACCCAGAGGCTTCAATGAGCTTAATATAACATTTGTTATAGAGGGCCTTAAAAATCTAAAGGATTACATAGCGAGGGTTGAAATAAGCCTGCCTGAACAGAAGAAAGCAACTACGAGGTAACTATGCTGGAATCCGGCCAAATGCAGGTAAATTCCTAAATTAAACACCAAAGGTCGTATATTATCCTATATGACTGGCCGTGAATAAACTTGTAAAACTAATTTAAATTGTCAATCAAGCAATTTAATTTATGCTATACAATGTAAGTTGTATAATATACAATGTGTGGGTCAAAAACGCAACAGAGTCATGGACAGATTCCAAGGCCATTTCGGGCTTATAGGACATAACTCTAATGAAACTATTATTTCATTTCATGTTAACACTAAAGATCATAACAGCCTTGGGCACATTGAGATCTTTAGATTGGATTTGTTACAAGTTACACCTAGAAGTAACATGGCTAAATACCTACGACTAAATAATGATTAAAACTGGATTCAAAGGCTACGTTCAACTTTTCTAGGAGGTCCGAGCAGCATCGAACAGTCGGGAACGAAGGTTTAACACCATGATGTATTATCTTAAATAACAGAAAACATAAAAGTTTGTTTTTTCTATCTCCTTTAATAATAGTACAAACTAATACAATTATCTCGTTTATTATTTGTATTTCATATTGTGCAAATTAGTTACTACTACCACCTATTTGCCCTCTGTTAAATTAGGTATCTCATTTCAAATTAAACATAACACTTTGTAGGCTTTGCCTACCCCTAGTCTTACTAACATGATGTCCTTTTCATCAGCTCCCCGTTTTGGATTAGTCTATACGAGCATAGTAGGGGAGTTTTAGAGATGCTTAAAGCCCTTACCGCACGATTATAACGATAACAAAAATCGCCTGATGAGAACTATTAGTTCGAAACTGCTCCTCTAGATCGCAACGATTAAACTTATAATCGGGTGTTAATGTTAATTACGAGATAAACTTGTAAAAGGTTTTATGTAATTACGTAAGTGACGTATAAGCGATCACCTGATTGTGTGTGAGTGTGTGTTTATGTCTAGTACATAACATCGGTCGCGTTAAGAAGGAATCCATAGTAATTCTTTCGCCTCGTTTCTATAGTATATTTAACTGTTCGGATTAACATGGATGAGACTACTAAGGATTAAGAGGATTCAAGTTCCGTATCGACCGGAGCGGTTAGTGATAATGTTACTTCACAAGCAAAAAGAGTGCTAATATCAGGTTTCTTTCGCTAAACTCAAAAGTAAAACAAAGTTTTGTAGCTTTTTTTTTACTCCAAAACAAATCATCAACATCTGTTGATGACCCTAATACGTCCATTCAAAAGGATTCTAAGCATTTGTGCAATGGTGTTAACTTAGACGAAACACAATGTGGTGATTCTTGCAGAACTTCAAAATGAGGGTTTTAATTCACAAAAACCCAAACCAAAAAGGGATTTTATATATGAGACAAGTCGTAGAATTAAATCTAGTGATGAAATTCTCAAAAGGAATGCTAAATTTGATTGGAGTCTGCCCTGCTGAAAATGTTACAACCTCATATTCGAATCTTCCTAACATAAAAATTGAAACTAAAGATCAAAGTTCGAATCAAAATGTCATAAACACAACAATTCTATCGATAAACTATGCTCTACCGATGCAAAACGTATCGTGTCGACAAACTGTTGACTTTCTCCAAAATTGTGAAGAGTATTTCTAGCAAGATATCTGCACAAAATTGTGTTGAATTTCCTGGTGAGATTAAACGTACTACGGATGTTACTTTTGATATGGTTCCTAAAATAAACTCTTTGAGCACTAATATGAGAAATAAAAGTATAAATGTGTGCCCTAATACTACTGAAATGACTGTGTTTTTCATGTGGATTCGTAAAAAGGAACCAGAAATTCACCCTGCCCAAAGAAGGCCTTGTGCTTTTTCGCCAAGCTCGTGGTGCCTTCTTGACAACCTTGATGCTTGGTCGTCACAGTTTCTAACCGTCTCGGATCGTAGTCGATTTTTCTATATACAGCTCAAGCATGCATTGGAGCGTGTAAACCTTTTCCGGGACTTGGTTGCCTCCCGGTTTCAGTCCGATGAACATATGGTCAGTGCTTTCATGAAGACGCTAGCAACGTACTGCATCAAAGCAGAAGTTTAGGAGGAGTTTGCCATGATTGATGGTTTCATTATGATACAGTATCAAACCGAACGATCCAAATATCGTGAGATATTTGACAATAGGGAGAATGATTAGAAGCAAAATGAACCATCCTTTCAAACAGTAAAGGACCAGCCTTACAGCGAAAGCAAAACCGGCTACTGCGTCTGGCTATTCCGGGGCTAGAAATCGATCTCGTTCGCGCTCTCGCTCACGCTCTCTGAGCTGGAAGACAGAGCGATCTGGATCACCAAAATCTACCCGAGGAAAAGGAGGTTGCAGGAGACGAGGTTCTGGATTTCGAGGAAGTTGAGCAGGGGATCTGGATATAGAGGCCGTCAGCCCAATCATTGTTCGTATGGCCGTAGAGCACATAGCGGTCGTCCTTGCTATTAAGGAGAACAAGGGACATTAGATAGTGATTGAGCTTGTGATTGTTTAGGACACTCCTCGTAGTTAAGTATGTTCAAATTTACTATGGAATATACACCGAATAAAGGTGAGTATATTGATAAATAATTTATCAACGTATAAACTTACACCCGCTGAAAAATATATACTTTCCAAATATTTACAAATTTCCAAAAGTTTTGCCCTTTTACAGGTGAACCAGAATTAGGCGACATTAGAACAGATTTGGATATATTTCATAGGGATATTAGGCGCAAGGCATTTATTCTTAAGACTATTCGGTCTAATAATGCACGTGATGTTATTTCAAACGACTCGTCATAAACTAATTCTGATTAGCATATAGAATTCGTTGATGAAGTTGATAGACGCCCCCAATTTAAACACTATCAGTTTAAAAACAAATCCTTGCGGAGCTTCCAAATCCAAATATTGTAGAGGAATTCATCTCCGTGAATGATAAAACAATTAGTGACATCGCCTTTTTGTGCCTCATTACACAAATCCTATTTTAGATGAACGTAAGGTTCTACAAATCCTTAAAAATAATAATAATAATATAGTAATAAAACTCACAGATAAGGGTAGAGCGATGGTGGTCCTGGAACACCACGATTTTATTCAAAAAGGCTTAAGACAATTAGCTGATGAGAAAGTTTATACTCTTTTGGATAATGAGAAAGTCATGATTTTCTAAAAAGATAATACTTGCTTTTTAGAATATTATGTTAGAGAGGGAGAAATAGATTAACAAATACTTGACATTCTTACAAAATTTGAGCCTAAAACTTCAAGGCTCTACTTCCTTCGTAAATTCATAAAAAAGAAAAATCCTCCACCTGGCAGACCTGTGGTGTCAGCTAATGGTTGTGCAACTGAAAGTATTTTAGAGTGTGTGGAATATTTCCTTAAACCGTACGCACAACAGACAAAGTCCTATATTAAGGATTCATCTGACTCTCTTCGAAAGTTAGAACACATTAAAGCAATTCGTAGCAATTTCATTTTATTCACATCAGATGTAGTTTCTCTCTATACAAATATCCCTACGGAGATTGGTATTCGTTTTTTTTTCTGATTATCTAGAAAAATAAACGTAGGTGTAATGAAAAAACCTAGTAATATAGTTATACCTATACTTCTAGAATATGTGGTAACAATAATTAACTTCATATAAATGGTAAAAAGGTGAAACTCTATCTACAAGTCTATCTTAGTGCTACCTTGGTATTGGTACTAAGGTAGCACTATCCTTTACGAATTTGGTTGTTGCCATTTTCGAGGAACAGTTCGTGTATGAGTATCCTCACCATCCTCTGTGGTGGTATAGGTTCATTGATGACATTAGTGGATGCTGGACAGGAAGCCCTGATTCTCTTCAGAAATTGGTAGAATCCCTGAATAAACAAGTGCATACATTATAATTTACTTTAGACTATAGTTATACTGATATCTCATTTCTCGATGTACGAATCATCGAAGAACCCGATGGCACTGTGTCTACAGAGCTTTATAAAAAGGTCACTGATGCTAGAAAATATCTTCTCTACTCATCTTACCATCCTTTGTCATGCAAAACAGGAATTTCATACGGGTAGCTTCTACGAGTGTGAAAAGTATCTAATTCAAATCTAGATAGGTTTGATCATAACGCAATTGAAAGGGCCGGTCGTTACTGTATGTATTTAAAATAAATTTGGGTAAACCAGCTGCTAAGTCATTCAGTGGTTTACTTTGGTTGTTGAAAGTAGGTGACTATTTACACTACCACTACACTTGTTTTTGAGTGTTTTAAAATAAATAGTGTTTTAATATTACAAATATTTTGTATTAGAAACAAAAGAAAGAAAATGCATTTATTAAACGAGTCGTGCTTCAGCTAACATATATATTTATCTCAATATAAGAAAAACATTATTATGCGTTCTATTATGTTGCAATTTGTTATTCAATCAGGTAAAATAGTTGTTTTTTCAATAAACATACATGTTAAGTTCTAAGGAATGCACAGGTTCTATCTATATACAATTTAGAGTATAAGCTTGTTTATAATATGGGCATACATGTTTCATTTTTGATAGTATCTAGAACAATTTTATTCCATGAGCATATCGATCGAACATCACGTTACTGATACTGTCATTCCTTCTTTATACGTTTACTGGCATGGCGTCGTGGCAGGATATAATTCAAGCGGGCAAAGTTATTTACAGCTTAAGGTATTTTTTTCCAAAATTGAATACATAAATATCACGCTAATGATATTGGTTATATCTATATGGCAAAAAAGCTGTTCATATGCGATCTGCAATAAAGCTCTTGTCTATATTGCTTTTTAAAATAAAGTATTTTATGTTTATTATATATATTTACTTCAATCTCCATAGAAGTCAATCAATGAATACTAGTCCAAGACGCGTTAAAGATCAACAGTTTCGTAGACATTTAGTCTTGCATATTCACTATAAACGGTCGTTTCGCGATTAATCACGGGAGCCTGGTAGAGTGGAACATCATCCTCGTTTGGAGGTTGGCGTCTAAGCGGCGTTAGGTACTCAGATGGCATTTCTATAAGAAGAACGATTTAATAAATGATAAATTACATAAATTTTGCAATCATATGTATGAAGTAATTGTGTACATTATAGACACGACATAATATACTAATATGGACGTTATAATTGTATTATGAGTAAAACCTACCAATATTCTGCACTCTGTGTCGGGGAGGATTTATTGGCGTAAGATAATCAGGCGTGTCTTGAGGTGAATCGGAATTTGAATCTGTTCGGCCATTTCTTAATCTTAAAAGGTATAAGATTATACAAAATACACTATATGAGCAAAGATATGTAGCTAAATAGTTATTTGAATGCAGATATACATAATTATAGGTCTTCCAACTGTATCTAAAATCAATTGTGTTGGTTATGCCTTGATAAGTTCTAATCGTTCAGTGTATAAATGTTTCATTGCCATACAATACATCAAGATCAAATATAATTCCCGTATATTCAGTTCATTATTAATCATTTACAATATTGTCATTTAAAACCAGTTTACTTAATAATCGATTAAGTCTGTATGGGAAATTTATAATTTTTAGAACGGATAGTGTTATGATATCAACATTTTACCTGTACATATGGCAAACGATCACATTTATCGTTATAATGATGGCAAATGCCCCCAGCAACGAAATGATTATGATCATTGTTTGCTTGTTGTCGGAAGGCTCTTCAAAATATTGAAAGCAAAAAACTGATTTATTTGTTTGTTCAATGTACAAAATATTTACATATCAAGCGAATCAAAGAGCAACCCTACACATCACCAAACTCTACAAAATATGATAAAACCATCTTACCCTAGTTTCCTAACATCAATCTATATAAAGGAAGATTCACGTACATTCTTATATATCAATATGAAATGTTAAAAAATAGCAATGTATGATCAAATCATGTTCTTCAATCTTTCAACTGAAAATTTGAAATCCGTTGTATTAAGCATACCTGTGACAATTGCAACATCCGATAGATCAACAACAGGGTTTGTATTATCAGCAAGGGTGGTGGTCGCTGATGAAACAATGCCTGTTGTGACTGCAGCAACATCCGATTGACTAACGAAAGGGTTTGTATTATCAGCAAGGGTGGTGGTCGTTGATGAAACAATGCCTGTTGTGACTGCAGCAACATCCGATTGACTAACGAAAGGGTTTGTATTATCAGCAAGGGTGGTGGTCGTTGATGATACAATTCCTGTTGTGACTGCAGCAACATCCGATTGACTAACGACAGGGTTTGTATTATCAGCAAGGGTGGTGGTCGCTGATGAAACAATTCTTGTTGTGACGTGTGTGTCATTAGTGGGGAAGCAAACTGTAGTTAATCCTCGAGGCCAGAGTATTTCGCTTATCATAACTCTGACATCGGTGCCATCCGTATTCATGCGTATTATAGTTCCACTGAAAAAATATTAAATGACATTTTTTCATTTGTTTTGGGTAATCATAAACAGCCTTTCATCTTCCCTCGTAAGATTGAAACCCAATTCAGATTAGATATAGTGATGTTCTTGACCACAAAAATGCTTATCATCAACAGTTTCATATGAATAAAGGATCTATGAGGCATATACAAGAAGGAAACCAATAAGATATCAATAAGATAGCTTTAGTAATGTATGTTTGGTTCTTCCCTGTCCAATTTCGGTGTCGTAGGTTCGTAATGAAATCAACGTCTGGATCGCTCAGACAGATTGGGTTAACCGGAAAGGTGGGTTTGCGGAAAAGGCATTAAGTCGGTTTGAAAAAAGGGGCGAAAAGTTGGTTTCATTTATAAGATCCGATAGCCGATGGGAAAAAAGGCTGGGATGGCTACCGTTGGGAAATTGCAACCCCAAGGGTAAGGCGGATAGATTTATAGAATGATATATGTGCTGAAACACCCGAGGACGCCCGCTTCATCACTAAGGATGAGGCATTAATGGCAGAGGAATATATTATTTACAGGTAAAACCCGTATAAGAAGTGATCATGTTTTAGTACAATAATTAAGTTCATTTATAAAAAAACTTTAAATATAAACGTGTTTATCCGTATTGTCTATATTTGTAAGCGATATTTGTAAGATGGAATTATTATTTACTTGGACCGGAGCGCTATAAAAAGGTTTTCTTGCATCAGAGTTATTCCATATGGTCCATACATTGATGCAATTGTATTTACACTAAATTCTACATATTTTATTTCACTTAAGATGACATTCTTACTTACTTGAACCATTGCGTTACATAAAGGTGTTGTTGCATCCGAGTTATTCCATATGGTCTATACATTGATGCAAGTATATGCGCCTGTGGTCCATCGACGCTCATGACTCCTATCGAACCGGTACTCGATTCAGTCCAAAATAGTAGATGATCTGTAAGTACAATGATTTTTCGACATTTTTTAAATATCTCACTAACTGTTACAAACACCACAGAGTGTTTTGTTAAAATGCTATAACATATGTTATGTGCGATTACTTATACGAATCGAAGTGTAAAATGCATATAACATATTATGTGTAATAAATCTAAACTTATATATTGATTTTTTATATCTGAATCGCTTCATTCACGTGTATTCATTAATTTTGCATAATAACTTCCTATCATGCATTCAATTTAACCTACATACAATTTTCAATTCTAAGAAAAAAACTACAGGTAATTGATGATGGTAATATATTAAAACTTTACTTATGGCATCTAGGGCCATTCCAAATATACGTCTGTGTTTGGCATTGAGCTCCTCCCTGTTGGCACAGTCATCATAATCACATCGAAACACACCATAATCAAATAGCGAAATATATATTTTTCTAAAAAATATTCAAATACTCGATGTCGATAAGACATACCAAGAACATGCCTAGTTTTACATATTGCAAATGTGTATATTATGTTATATACATCTTTTCTTTTAAATATTCACTAGTCTTCCTCGTCGTGCAATACATCTATGTTAGAATTATTAAGTAGAAATATTGCATTGATTTATATTTCTTTTAATTGCTACCAGAACATTTACGTGATTATCCTTGCATTTGACCATCTTGTCGACAAAGGTAATGCATTATACATTCATTCATGACGGCTTACCTTGATATTGCATCAACTACGATTACATTGATCCGTCTTGAGATATCAAAATGTGTGCGTTCATCATTGCCGTCATAGCCTATACTTTTGATTGTATAGTATGAGTAAAATACACGTTTCGTCACGTGATCAACAGATAATCCATGTGCTACACAGAAATATGTTGAAAATATGTCAATAAGCATGCTAATATATATTTTTTTACAAAACATAATGTCGCTATAAATATAGACCGGTATAT
>LQRL01006232.1:584-12466 GCA_001703475.1 Hydroides elegans
AAAAAGAATCGATGACGGACAGACGGACAGACGGACAGACAGACGGACGGACACCCCGAATCTATAGGCCCCCAACCTTTGGGGTTGGGGCCTAAAAATATGACGGACAGACGGACGGACACCCCGAACCTATCAGCCCCAACCTTTTGGATTGGGGCCTAAAAAGAAGCAGGTCAAAAGAAATATCTTTTTCACAACGACTTCCTTACAACGTCTTTCTCACAACGTCTGTCTCACGACGCCTTTCTCACAACGTCCTACTAACAACGTATTTATCACAACGTCTTTCTCACAACGTCTTTCTCAAAATGTCTTTCTCACAACGTCTTTCTCACAACGTCTTTCTTACAGCGTCTCTATCACACCGCTGCCCTTACATATTCGTCCACACAACGTTGTCCTCACAACTTCACATTATATGCGAAATCATTCAGTGTTGTACAAAAATCCAAAAATATCTCAAATTTGTTTAAGTTCAGACCCCCGTAATTTCGACATTTTTTTGTCGATCAAACTGAAACCTCGACGCTGCACATCTCCAATATATATTCTTCCACTGTGTAAAGTTTTAGAACCCTGGGACAAACGTTTCATACCAAAGTGCCGCGGACAAACTACTAAATCTAAAACGTTAACAGACGGACAGACGGAATGGGGGATAGCAATAGCCCTCAGCCAAATTGGTTGGCTTGGGGCTAAAATTGCACTATATTTAAATTTCGTCAGCTATTCATAATATAAATGAATATTACTATTTGATATTTTAACAATATACTAAACAGATCAATCGATGCAGTAACTTGCAATGATGTACTGTTAAATTCATCGAAAATCGAAACTTTTTGCCGGGAAATTGAGCGATAATATAAGAAATTATTTTAAATATAGAAAAAACGGTGATTACGTGTAAAATGCTGTATACATCCTATATCAACAATCTTTCCTCGGAATCTCATGCTTGTATTTATGAGTTCACATAGTCATATTTAAAAGAAATAGCTTTTGACAGTTTCCTTAAGCAGAAACGGGTATCAAATACCGAGATATCAGCATAACATAACAACTGTAAGCGTTCGACACTGGACAGGCACCTTTCAGCTGCATAGCAAATATCACAATCATGATGGTTTAAATTTGTATCGTTTATATCGTTTTAGTTGAAACATCACGGATAAAATCAAAATACTTAGACTTTCGTATGAGAGATAGAATGCAGAAATATATGATATATATAAGTTTGTAGCGTGCACATACAATCAAACACTCTAACCAACTGAGCTAAAACGGTCTGCCGCTCTAAATGAGCAGTTAGGAGACGCCTATATGCGACGAACCCGTGACCTAACCCCCTCCAAATGAGGAAAAGACTGCAACGACAGTCTGGGTAAAACCGGTTGCACGAGCCCGTTATGATTTGATGTTATTCAAATGCCATCAATTTGTAGCATGCACCCACAATCCAGCTTTCTAACCAACGGAGCTAAAACCGCCGGTCGCTCTATATGAGCGATTGGGAGACGCCTATATGCGACGAGCCCGTGACACATTTTACTGAATTCATTTTTATTCCGCAAAATATAAAATAAGCAAACCACCAAATCAATTTTAAAGAGTGTGTCATTAAAACATTACAAGTAAAGATTCATTCATCATAAATGTATTCAATTCCAAAAAAAATCACCGTAAAATATTATTTATAAAACAAAAACTGCTACTTAATTTTTCTATGTCACTAATATTACTAGAGAGTTTTCATATATTAGATATAGAAAATATAAGATCAATATATATGGTTCGCGAGTCTAAAACAAAGTAAACAAACAAACCATTACATGTCACCAACAATGGTAAATGTACGAAAGGATAACATTATTGTATATAAAAGCATATATATCCACATAATAGATTATGATAATTTTTAAAATGTCAATATACATCTTGTAAAATGTCTGCAATATTATTCTTCTATAGTTATTTTAAGACTGTGAAAGGGAAGGAAACATATCTTTTTCCACATTCATTACTGGAATAAACATTAGCAAATATTCTGAATGCGCATAATAATACTTGTTTAACTAGTGGCAATGTCTTTTCTAAGTAAGGGACCTTTTATTGCTTCTCGTCTGCCACAGTGTGCTAGTTGTGAGCGCATAGAATCTATTGTTAGTATTTCTCTTGATAAAGGTGATTTTGCTTTCGATTCAAATAGGCTGACGAAATACGGGTCACAAGCATGACATGTTGTGCATGAAGGGCACCCCACGAAACATTTTTCAAAAAGTTGTTAAATCACATAAAAACAACTTTACTAAGACGAAAGACAACACAATACTCTTTTTTAACATAAATAATTTGCTAAAAGGAGTTCATTTTTTTCCAAGCCAGCTAAGCTGTTCCTGCATTTCTATTTAGCTTGAAGCAGAAAAGGAACACCTTTTTACTGGGGAACATCTATTGTGAGGAACAACTCGTGGGGTACTCTTCGTGCATGACAGTTGCATGAGAATATCTAGACAAGAAGTGCAACTCATTCAAAATTCTACTGATGGTTATAAAGAAACATTTTTCTTTGTCGTTTGATAGAGATCCGTACTTGAGAGTTTAGTTTTGAAAGGTCTTTATTTTATTAAAATACAGATAGCTACGTGAAGCATTTAACAGTATCTTTAGAAATATTTTGAAGAGTAACACATCTTAAGTGAAAGGGTCCAATATACTTCACAGGGCTTTACAATTGCTTTAAATGAACAGGAAGAGGATAAACTGCTCCCCGAATTCAATTATCCCTAAAAGATATATATATATATATATGTCTTTAAATATTCTGATAAATCAAGTGGCAAAATTAATTATTTTATAATACATAAGTAAGATACACTAAGTTAAACAAATATACTAGGCAAAATATTGCATTTCGAAGAATTTATTTACGAAAGATCTAAACATTCCTCGGAAGCAGATAATAGAATACAGAGATGGTTGCAAGATCATACAAGTGTTCAGGAACACATTTTGTCTATAATGACGTCACGTGAAATTCATGACCAACTAATAGGAATTATAAAACAAATTTGAATAAAAATAGCATTTTTATTTGATATAAATCTATTTAATAAGCATACAAGAGTGACACCATCAAGATATTCCCACAGACAAACTGATCCGGTGAGAGAATATATGTCATAAGTCACACAAAACACTTGCGTGCAATCGAACAATTCATATCAACTAGTTTTTGAACTAACATGCTATCAAATAAAACATATCACAACTATTAAAGATAATATGACATACCAAGACTCTACTGTTAACTAAAACAATAGACTATTTTAGATAATCAAAATTTACAATTTTGCTAGACATGATAACATTTATTATAATTGTGTATAATAATATTGAAATAAATTAGATTTAAAAGTATTATTTATATGATATTTAGTTGTAAGACGATTTCAGTAGAATCTATTTAAAATTTCATTTAAAAAGTTTGAATAAAATCTTTAATATATCTATAAAGTAAAGTAATTATTTTTGATAAGAATATTTAAGAGCAATATTGTGATGTTAATTTATTATGCGATTTTTAATGTTATTTTGTGTGCCCCATAGGCCCGTTTTTGCATGCGATTATTCTTTCTTCATTGAAAAAATATTTTAGTTTTGTGTGCAAGAATATGCCCTTATGCTCTTTACTCTTTGAGAAACTTGAATACAAGACTTGACTAATTAAAGAAATATACAGCAAATATATTTAGTTAAGTTATTATAATGCAGGAGCCCTTTGTAATCAAACTATTTAAGAAGCAAATCTTTCCATTAAAAGCTTTTCAATCGCTTTGATACCAACCGCATATCCAGATGGTCCTTTGTCGGAAGCAAATGTAATCCTCCCTTCTTCAATCAAAAACATACGCTCTGGCAGGGCAGCATAAGCTTTTCCTGCTTCATTACTAAACAAGTCAACTGCAAGAGGACCTTGCACTCCAGCACGTTTCAACATAGCCGCAGCGAACAAACGCTCATCAAAGTTCTTATGAGTTTTAATATCGTACTGATTCCCACTGAATATCCAACCATCGTTAGGATGCGCTTCTGCGATGTAAACAGTGAGGAAATCCACTTTAGGGCTATAGGCCTTCACGAGGTCGTTATAGCGCTCTAAGTGGGCCATGAAAGGGGGTCAGCTACAACTCCCAAAATTTACTAGTAGGGGTCGTCCTATTTGTTGATAACTAAGCAATGACACTTCTTTTCGTGATCCAAGATCTACCAGTTTTACATCCGGTGCCAAATCATTCACAAAGGCCTTTTCGTACATGATGATTGAATAAAGTTTAACTATGACGTGATGAACAAACTTTATCTCACCGAAGTCTACACCGAAATCATCCGGATTTTCAGTTTCATTTGGAAGTTTAAGACCAACCGACATCAAATGCCTCTTTTTCATTTCTTTCTTCGTCTTTTCCGTTAAAACAAGAGTCATTATCTGATTTATGAACCAAAACACCATAAGAGCAAGTGTGGCAATAGGCAGAATTATAAAAGCGCATAGTGACCTCGGAATCACTTTTTGTCTCCCGATTATTTCGCTTAATCGATCCATGTTGCCTCAGAGCACTGAAATAAAAAGAAGAAATAATTTTACATTAAACATCTGTTCGGTTTTATCCTGTACGGAACATAATTTGTGTGATATTTCGAGTCATTCCTTCATACATACAGACAAATCAACATTAGTAAATTAACACTATTTATTAGGTTGTCAGACTTGCAAATATATGCTATATCGAATAAATAACAAATGTAAAAACTGTAAGCTTTGCTTATCAATAACACACGAATTCATGGTATTTGCCATATCTTGTGTATTCACGTGAAAAAAGTAAGTCTACCGCTATGTAAACTCATAAACAGAAACGTGATACATGTGAAATGTTTTATAGCTCAGTCTGATTCGTGAAACCAAGGGATTCATGCAAAACAATGCATACATCAATTTCATTACTTTGCAAGGCCTTAGAATGATTTATGATATTCGACTTCAGATTCTTTTTGAAATTTAAAATATAATATGTTAAATAACGATCGAGAGTATTTATTTATGTCGCCACTAAAGCTAATGTAAAACAAATAAACATAGAAATAAGCCATCTTGGAAATTTGAGCATACACCTTTTCACATAATAACCGGTTTTGCATATTCTAAATGTCAAATATCATCTTGCTGGGGCCTTTAGATTATTAGATATAGGTTATTTAATTCAGAAATATATTCCGTTTTCTTTTATCAAGGCCCTTGCAAATCGGATATATCTTAAATACTTTTAAATGTTTAACCAAACTGATCAGTTAACAATTTAAATATGAATCAGTCTATTTCTAAGCTGCCTGTGCAGTAATTGATTTTATATATTATATCTATTGTTTATACTGTCCTAATATATTATGTATAACTCATCTAACTATGTATTTTGATCACAATGTATAAAAAAGAATTATTATATTCCCTGATGATACTTGAACATACTTATTGCATTCAATGTATCATAACATTTACCTATGTTTCTGCAGATTGATATTATTATAGTATTATCCAACTCATGAAATAACTCATCATTTTTATTATTTCGAAAACATATTTGAACATATCATATGGTAATATACTTAGTGTATGCCATAATACTAGTTCTTAAAATGTTTTTATCACCTCTAATGTACAGTGATATATTATTCATCTACTAGTACAATGATGAAACCTAATGCATGAAGTTGTTTCTCTACGTCAACAAAGCGTTATATTACATAAAAATGAAGAAACACGTGCTTAGGTGATATTTGCTTACATGATCGACCACTTGTAACCTCAGATCGTTACGCTTATTGCACTTATCTGTAAGTGACCGAAATATCCATTGTTGCCTATGATCGTTATACTTCTTACATTCATATGAGATAATCTAGCAGATTGTTATGTAATCAAATGTACATTATTTTGTTTTCTTGTAAAATATGTGTATTATTACAATACAAATATCGAAATATAGTAAAATACATACCTGTCCTTTGTTGAGAAACAAGTATTTGAATGATACAATCCGTTTAAATATCCTTTATTTGTGCCTTATGAAATAACCTTCATAAAATTCAAATTTAATTTTGCCTATGTTATTCATTTGGGGATGCCTCATAAGAAATAAACAATACTGTCAGACATCCGAAGTGCTGCTTCATAGAAATGAGTTATGATCATTTCTTTTGTAAGTGTGAGGGAAACCTTGTCTTTGGTTGTCAGTTCCCCAATAAATGAAAACTTATCGAACAACTATATCAATAAGTCATGCGCAGAAACAATGTCGAACAATAAATTATGTCCTTTCGACAAAGTGCGTCATTTTGCTCTTGAACAGACAAGTTATAATTATTGTCCTTCATTAATTACCTTAGTTACACTGTTACCTGTGTCTTATGACTTACCTGAGCATCTGATTACTGCGGGCAGTTGCCGGACTTATTATATGTTATAATATTAACTCTAGAATGGCACACATGGACATTGATACTAGAAAGTAATTGTTGTCGAATAGGCATCGGTTTCTTAGCAACAATGCAAAATAACTTTCACATATGTTGAATGGCAATTTTGTCACTGCCTATTTAATAATCATGTCCTAAAAAGTATGCGGTCGACTAAAATATTCATCCTTAGCATATACAGCAAAAGGTGAGTCAAAATTTAGTCAAATCCTCTCGACATAGGGTTGAAATTTGATCTGTATAAATGTTCTTTACTTTTAATATTCAATACAGTGGTATATTTACAAATTTGTGCGCAAAAAAAACTTCATTATATGTATAAAATGAGCAGTCAAAATGTACTTTACATCTTAGATAAGAAAATAGTGTAATGTTCATAGAATATAGTTAATGTCAATGGTTTAGTCACCGATAATAGCAAGAATCTTAAATTCTCACAAACAAATTTAATAACGTCTAAAACATGTTTGAAAGCAGATAAAAGATATATCATTGAGATTACCTATGTTAATACGGCAAAAAATGATTCGACATAAACTTGTTTAACACGATTACAAGCGTAACCACGACAAGATATTCTAACATGCAATAAGAGCTGGTGTGTGAATATCTAGTTTACGTCACACAAAATACTTGTCTATATTTGAATAATTCATATCGAAAAGTTATTGAATTACAAAAAAATACTTGGTGAAAAATATCGACTATACAAGAAATGAAATGACATACTTAAAACCAAGTATGGTATACCAATTATTTCAAGATACACTAAGCTAAAATTGATATTCATGTATCATTACTACAATGCACATTTTAAAATGGCGTTGTACCTGTAAATTTTATTGTTTGAATATAAAATGAATAAAATATGAATCATTCATATGATATTAAACTGCTAGACAATGCCAATAGAGTTGATCTTATAAGATAAACTCGAAAGGTATTGAAACAACAGTATAACACTTCAAATAAATACTTCAAATATATACTTCAAGGTAATATTTTAAGTGTAATGTTAGCATTTGGTGACATATTTAATAAAATATATGTATATGATAAGTTTACCTATATATGTCATGTATCATTCCTAACTATAAATTGTGCTATTGTTTGTTATCATGTGATGCCATTTATGATTTTATTACATGGTCACGGTGCATCACTTCATGAAATGATAAGGAAAGGCTATGATGCAATATTTGTGTGTATTGCATCCGGTTTTTTTTCCGATTACACTTTCAAAATCAAATTCACATGATAAAACAATATAACAAGAACTAATGTCTAATTATTTAATTTCGTATTGATCATTTCTTATCATAGACGATTCAAAGACGTAAAATTGAATTATTTACACTGATTGTCAATATGAATCAAAATATTATATCAAGGCCGACTATGACATGGTAAACATAATTTCCAGATTTCTTTGCAAATCCAAGAACTTAAGGGAATTAAGTATTTTGATTCATAACTGTAAGCTGTTGATTGCACTTAGGAGTAAAATTGAATGCACTAAACACCTAACAATATTAAACATTCATATGGCATTCCCATAATATTTTTATAATAAATATATTATTAATAATATTTGCCAGTGGCACAGCCTTGTGATTCATCATCAATAAAGAGTAAATGTTCTTGTTTGGTTATGATTGGAAAAGGATCTTAAATAAACATTATTATGTTAACTTCATGGCTTAACTTCTGATCATGCAATTGTCATTTGTTGAGTATATCAAGGCTCTATTTTAAATTTGTAACAATCATTATTTATAAAATAGGCTCTGTAATCTATCAGAAATATCTTAAAACTGATCTGTTCCCTGACGAAACCTACTTCTTAATATGCATGCACAAGTGAGAGGAGCTATTTATATCCCTTAAGAATGAGCTTAAAGGATACAAACATATTTTAATTTCAAAACACTATCATGTTATTATTATTGAGACAAGCTACAGGTGTTTGATTCAAAAATAAACGGAGTAATAACTGCCATATTGGAAATGATAATATTGCTACATCTTTTTAGTTATCTCTTGACATATAAACTTTGTTACATTCATTTTCTTATAAGATTGAATTTGGAGAATGGCAGGCAAAATTGTGTTAACATATAAAACAAATGCTGCAAAAGGAAGAATTCTGAATAGTCACAAATGTTGTAAAGTTGAACACACATAATAGGTGATCGACAATGAAATCACATGATAAGACTTCATATAAGTATATTCATGCTAGGATTAAACTACACATTTGCCTAGGCAAAGTATCGAGTGGTATAAAAAGTACTAAAATGCCGAAATTAAGGTTTGTTGTAAGAATATTCCACGAATAAAAACGATATGCTCGAAGTCTAAAGCAAAATGTACCTTAATCAGTTGGGTATGTACCCATGTAACGAAATACCAAAATAAACAGCTTAATGTTAAAGAATAAATTGCAAGTTAGTAATAAATTCGAAGCAATAACGGTGGATGACGTCCCCATTGAAGAAGTTCAATCAGCCAAACTCGTAGGAGTTCACATACAAAGTGACTTGAAATGGAATACTCATATCGACAGTATGGTGAAAAAATCTCACCCCAGAATACACTTTTTGAACCAACTCCGAAAAGCAAGGGCACCAGAAAAAGACATGCTTAAATTGTATTTAAGCATAGTGCGACCGGTGCTCGAATACGCCTGTCCTGCGTGGAGCACATCTCTACCCAAATTCTTTTCGGACAGAATTGAATCGGTTCAGAAAAGATCAATGAACATTATATACCCGGGACTATGCTATACCGAAGCTCTAGAGAAAGCAAAACTCACTACATTACACGCACGTCGGTACATGTTATGCAAACAATTTTTCAAACGGATAGAAAATCTAAAAGACAGGTTGCATACTATACTACCCCCTTGCGAAGCTCAAGCAAGTACAATCTGCAAACAAAAACCAAATACGAAAGGGGCAAAATACGAACTGAGCGATACAAAAACTCTTTCGGAACATACTGTGTCAGAAACTTCACATAGCAAAAAATAAAATATTTGTTTAAAAATCAGTATTTTAGTATAAACAGTATTATCATAAGCAAGTAGTTTTAAATGTTTACTCTTCTATTATCATGCTAATTTGTTACCATATAAAATTGTTTTTGTATGTATACCAATTCAATGTATTCACATTGCAAAACCAATAAAAATTATCTTATCTATCTATCTTATCTTATCAAGTAATTGCGAAAGCGTTTAATAAATCTATGTCACTTTTTAAAAATATATTTCTCTCGATTCGACATGTATATATGTTGTTTGATTGATCAAAATTACAGCAATATTTCTGTTTATCTGTCCATACACCGCCGTTTTCTTGAATTATGTAGGGGTAATAATACCAGTTGCTTGATCTGAAGTTCCTAAAAAGTAATTCATGATAAATAATATGTTCATTCAATTATATTTTCAAATATAAACATTTTAATTGTAAAGTTAAGATATTCATTAATAATGTCTTAGTCTTGTTCTCTATTTATGATACAAACTTTGATTATTCCGATTATTTTCTTGTGACCAATTGAATAATTCCATTTATTTTGTGAAATGTTAGTTTTCCTATGTAATACAAAAATGTAAATAAATCAAAATATAAATCTATCTATCTGTGAGTTAATCGCGCTTGGAACAGGAGTACCCCACGGGCCATCTTTTAAATTTATGTCTCAGTATACTCCATTTGGCCTGAAATAAATTCTAAACTTCTTTAAATCTGATAGTTATTTGCATTTATCGAATAGTTTATTCTTAATTTGCCAGATAGGAACATAGAAAATATCGTGCCAGCAACTTTACACATATATGCCAGCAGAATAAAACATTGATATACATAAATATTGATTTCAGGCATAGTTTGAAAAAGTATCTTTTTGGACTTTGTTATGTAATCAGAAAATGTATGTACAAATGCACCACAGTAATTATGCAATGATTATAACTCCATTTCAATAAAAACCAACAACTTTATAGGCTATTAGATACATATTTATAACTTAGAATTTATTCGTATAAAATGCCAGGAAAATTCGAAATATTTGAAATACAGTTATTTATCTTTTCTGTTCTGTGAAAATGCCAGCTAGATATATATTTGAAAAGAATAGATATTTCACCGAATAAATCGCTGGGTACTCCTGTTGTAATGGCGATGCCACTAAGCGCACAATTATAAAATGACTTTGTAATATTGACTGAGTATGTTGGTTTTAAGCTTCTTTTCGAAGAGGGATGTTGAAGTCGCTGACTTAATGTAGAAGACTTAATCGGATTATCGGACAAAATCAGCACTTTTTTAGTTTGATTGTTTTTGTACCTTTTATTATTAGATTTGTTCGGCTGACATATTGACATATTGGTACATTAGCCATTTAACTATTTGCTTTAGTAATATCAGTAGAAAATATAGAATAGTTATTGAGCAATTCGTCGCCAAAATATGTAGGTAGCGAAATTGGGCTCATCGGAATTTCGGACAGAATTTTAAAAATATTTTTATATGCTTACAAATGTATACTTAGCCCTTTAATTAACACTTCTAAATTTGAAAAGTGATTCAAACTGAATATTAAGCCTTTTATATACATTATATTAATATGCTATCTTACTAAAAATGGCATATTTCGATTGGAAATTTCAGTTTTATCACATATTGAAACTATTTATAGAAAATCCTAGGTTTTAATTAATTTGACAATGTTACTTGACAATGATTATTATGCACATGCATATAAACGCATATAAACGCGTTATCAACACATTTAAGTAATGTGTTGATAATGAGTCAACTTAATGTTTTACATCTGACACCGGTATATGATTGGATTGCCAATTCAAATGTTCTTATTAAGAAAACAATGAAAAAATCAAAGAGATATATAAATATCTTCTGAAAAATACAAAAAGGATATATTCAAACTAAGAAAATATATTCATGTATAGATATAGCCCGGTATTAATGAAAAAGATAGGGGATGGGGATTATGTTTAATCCAAGTAAAATAACATTTCAAATGAATTTTTATCTTGTTGAAAATATTAAACGGGGTGAATGGAGTGATGTTACATTTTCATTTGGTGTTAATGGTTTTTGTTATCCAAATTTAAACAGAATATAGCCAATTTAATATAGTTTTCCAAGTTTTTTCTGAATTTCGCGATTATCCATAAGTGCCTACCCGCACCAGGAGTGGCGTATTATACTTGAAATGATTTAGTTTTATAGAATAGTATGTAATAACCTAAAACAAGTCACTCAAAAGATACAAGACACCTCAAATGTCGTATTATTAAATCCACATTAAAT
>LQRL01006235.1:0-13978 GCA_001703475.1 Hydroides elegans
GGAAGGTAAACATACCTCATTTGTTTTCTTTCATACGCACAATTTTAAGAAAATATAAAAATAATAAGGTGATACTTTTCATTGACGCACAGTATATAAACGCAGCCAATTATGCTTCATGGTGCGTTCACACTGGAAGATTACCACTTTCTATCACACTTGACCTATTATGTTTTTCTAACGCGCTTGCCCAATTATGTTTTTCATATTTGTACGTTTGTGAAAATACCCATGATTGATTATATATTTAGGGCGTTGTTAAGCAAAATAAAAAAAAAAGAAAACACCTTTTTGGTCAGAATGGTTATAATGCGTCATTTCAAGTCAAACTTTCTATTAAAAAAAGACCATTCCAATGATAAACCAGATCGGTTGAAAATTTTGTGTTTAGGTTTTGCCAAAATGTCACAGCGCCCTAAAACATAAATTTTGTTTAAAGCCAATAGTCAAACCGGGTTGAATAGGATCTCCCTGCGTGACCAAGCCGTTATAATTGATATTACAATATTATTATGACAACCATGGTCCGTATTACGTAGTCTTTTTTTGCCGACTACAATACAACATTTCTGAAAACATATATTTTTGTATTTGCAAGCAACCATATAGACTAACAATCATCAAGATAATTTCCTGCTTTATAAATAAGAAAATGTTATTTATTTCAGGTATTCGCCAGTTTGCTTGTGGTGGTATCTTTTGCAGCATTATGTATTGAAATACACTATAGTATTAGTCAACCCGAAGAACTTGCTCCAATTTTCATCATTTCTAGTCTACTGCAACTACTGGCTTTTGTAAGAAATTATTTTGATATACCGGTAATCAAAATATTAAGAATTTGTATATAATCCTAAAACCCTATATTAAGGCTTATTCGCCAGTCAAGCCATAGTTAAAAGTAATGTGTTTAACAAAGTTTACTAATGGTGCGTTAAACTTGATCAAACCATTCTACAAACCTAGCTACAAATTACTTCCCACTCGGCAAGGGTCGTCCATAGTACGTCGCATTCGGACGTGACGTTGAGAGGACGACCTACATGTACTTTGGGCCCGTATGAAAGTTTTCCTGACGTCCTTTTACGTCCCGGCGTCCGTAGAACGTAACTCTTACGTCCGATTCGGACGCGACGTCAATGCAACGTCTTTTCTACGTTCGCGACGAATAAGGACGTCCGGAAAACTTTCATACGGGCCAAAAGTAGGGCGTCCGCTCAACGTCCGTGGACGTCTTGCCGAGTGGGTTATAAGGCCATGACGTCATTGAACAATTGTGCATTTTATTCAGTCAAATATTTTCCCGTAAATCTTTTATGGTAAATGTATTGTTGTAAATTGTAGAGCTTATCGACGTGGCTAATCCATCTCGAGTATCGAACTGGAAGACACACCTCCGCCACGCAACAGTTGTTTTGGGCTCCAACATTCCTCTTTTCCATTGTGTTCATACGCTCAGCAGTCCGCCATGCAGATTATGAGGCTTGTAGAATATACTTTTTAAACTATTTTATATTTCATTATATCTTAATTAATCACGAGGAAAACAAACATTATAAAAAGTCACTTTGTAGAACAGACTTCTATGCTTTTATAAATCAAGGATATTAACAAGGCTAATCTGGCTTAACTTTCTTTTTGGACATGCAGGTTAAGGGAATGGCCACACTAGATGGCTTTTCTATTTTGCTAATGAAAACCATATTGTTTCTAATGTTCATTGTATTCTTGAGGAATCTCATGAACGAGTTTTGCATTAGTAACACAATGCGCATCAAAACGCGTTTATTAGATACCCTTAAACATTAATAATCACGGGCTTCTTGAAAAAAAAAAGCCAGAAAAGACGTCCTATGTTTCTGTGTCCTTACATTTTCCTGTTAATGCATTTCTATATGCTTAACTTTTAAAATGAAATTGTTGGAATATGTTTTGTTCACATAATTAGGTCCATCGTTTAGTTAAGCATGCTTGTATTATCACAAATATTGAAAGATATTGCGTAAATGAAAATTATGACCCCTTCAAAAATGTTTTCACATGTGAGGAAAAAAATAAGCTGACTATTCTATTGCATATAGCAAAACTAATTTCGCTTTAGATTATGGTAGAATATTAGAACATGTATATGATTTATTTATTGATAACCTTATACATGAGTTTTTCATCATTTTGTTTACATAATATAATTGATCATTTGGAGGTCAGGTAGCTCAGTCGGTATACTGGCTGACTAGCCAAGCACGCATTGAATCGGTGGCACTGAGTTCGAGCCCGGCTCGTGTCAGATCTCAATGTTTCTCAGCTGCCTCCTAGGGTTCACAACGGTCTCGTTATATGATACTTTCACAGTGTGCTGTATAGCTAGATTAGGGATTAATATTGTAAGCGCCGTATGGGGCAGCTATAGGTAGTTAGGGAATTGAAATAAAAAACACCATTATAAGTATCTGTCATATAACGTGGCGGTCCTCGATAATTATCGGTTATTATAAATAGAAAAAGTTGTAATAGTGTATATTGTAAAGCGGTTTGAACAAGTCGTAGACCTGGAAAATCGCTATATAAAAACCGATTATTATTATTATTATTAGCATACAAGCAAATACTACGATATATCTTTCATACAATGTCAACTTGAAACTGCTGCAATAACGGAACAGAGCTCAAACTAGACTTTTCTCTTAACGTATATGCTCATGCACAATATTCTGAATTATTGTGGTCGTTCAAGGCACCGATTTAGATTAATAGGCTGAAATGGGCATCCTTTCAAATTGTTTCACATCAACAGCAATATACAATATATTTCATTCGTAGAACTCTAATCAGCAGAAAGCTTGTATAAAACAGGACAGAGAATGATGCCCCAAACCGAGCAGCTCATACTACAAAATTTAATTTCATTTTCAAATTCAATTTAATTATTAAATGTTATATTTAATATATCTTATTGCTATACAGAACGGTGAGACGCCGACCGAGCAGTTCGTCTTTACTACCCTCTTCAAATTCCATTTCATTTCATATAATAACTTAAGCATAACGTTCTTTTTTTACAGAACGGAGAGACCCCGACCGAGCAGCTCGTCTACCTCTCCATCCGCTTTGCTCTCATCACGTGTCTCACGGTACTAACCTTTTTCGCTGACACGTCGGTGTTCGAGCCTCCGTCCAGTCAGAAGGGAGAGCGCTTTCCGCTGCTAGATTCTGGTAAAGGCACGGCTGCAGGAAAGGGAAAATGGGCGAATAACAAGGTGTGTTGTCATAAGGATGTATAGTCGTAAAAGGGTTTCTATTTAATATTTTTATCATGGTTTAGTATTTAAAGAAATATGAAAAACACGTTAAAATGCACAAAAAGGTGCCAAAACTGTACTACTTGAGTCATACGGATTGAATATTTGATTAATGAACATCCATACAAAAAATCCACCTAAATATGTATGTTTTCGCATTCGATTGCAGGTTGAACCGTGTCCGGTTACAAGAGTATCCTTTGCGTACAACCTGTTCTTCTTGTGGTTTCCAAGGTAATATTTACTCTGATGACCATCGTGTAAGATTTGGTATTACAGAATTAAATCTAAAATTAATAATCATAATGTGAGCAATTAGGAGCTATCTATATTAGGGATGGGTCGATGAAAGTTCAGCCCCGGGGCGAAATTTTACCCCGAGGCCCCGTCGTCCTTAATAACCTTTACTTTCAACAATAGAAAAGATGCTTAAATTGATCAGAATCATGCAAATATTGAACAAAAATATATAAATTATTCACATTTGACCTATTCATACATCTATTTATGCAGTAATATAAGATAACTGTGTTTTTTAATGAATTCACGATTCTGATCTTGCAAAGAAATCTTATTATTCAAAACATAGATAATGTTAATGCTCGGTGCAACATTAATAGACAGTGTATCGACGGGGCCCCGCGACGGGGCGGGGTCTGAGTCACGGGGCCCCGGGGCCGAAAATCCGGCCCCGATCCATCCCTTATCTATATCAACCCAAACAATGACATCACAAGAAATATACTAAAAATATGAAATACAAGTAGTTTTCAAAAGTGATTGTTATTTTTTAAATCTAAAAATGCTGTTTTAATTGTATCTTCCAGATTCGTTTATTTACAATGGAAATCGCCCTTGACCTTCAACGACCTCACTGACCTTCAAGATGTCGACAAATGCGGCTACTTGGTGGACAAGTTCAACTATTATTGGAATAGGGAACTGGAGAGAAGCGGCTATACATCTTTGTAAGTCATATACAGTCTTTATTTAACTGGTCAATCATGTTGTAATCACACAACATTATATTTGGTGCATTCTTTTTCAAACACAATAAATCATATAAGACTAAACGATGTGATTTAAACCAGGTACAGCTATGTACCTGAGTTCTGGATGAGTTCTGGATCTATCTACCAAAACCGGAGATCGTCTGAATGATTTCTTATGTTATTCCAGGGACTCTTTCGGGTTAAAGAACGCTGGCGACAGAAAGCCATCCCTTTTCCGTGCCCTGCTGTTGACTTGCTGGAGCAGATATTTGATTCAAAACATTTTGAGAACAATAGGAGTTTGCATCACATTCCTGAACCCCCTTTTGCTACGGTAGGAAATAAAACGATATTTAAAGAATACGTGTTTAAGGGGCGGCAAATGAAATGAAATTCAGTTCCTTTCTAGTAAAATGTGCCCATATAGTCGAAGCAATAGTCAAACGTCTAATACATATCCTATTGTATATTTGATAAGAGTAATTCACAATAGTTATTAACACAACTTTAAGATGATGATATTTGTATATTTATGGTTTTAAAGTGCTCCTAATACTTTAATTGTTAACATTCATATTCCAAATTCGAAGCAAGCAAGATATGTAATAAGTTCTAAATGAAAATGTAAAAGAAGCCCAGTAGATGATTTATTTTATCTAGTAGCTACCTCTTCCTCCGAAAGGGACCCTGCAGCCAAGAGATAAACCAATAACAATAACAATGTCTTCTCCATCAGAGCCCTTCTAGGTTTCATCGCTTCAAAAGCCGAAGTCTGGAAAGGACTCATGACCGCCGTTTGTATGATGTGCGTCATAATAACGGGATCCATTTTACAGCATCGCTCTGTTTATCTTGCCTTTACCTCGGGCATGAACATCCGCTCCACTGTGACGGCCATTGTCTACAGAAAGGTGATCGCAACGAACCAATGTCCATCTGTCCATTTTATAACTAATAGATGCCTATGTTTTAATTTTTAGTTTTCGCATATGCTTTCCTAGCTGGTTACGGTGATAGCAGTAGCACATTCGATATTCACTATAAAATTTACCAAATGAAACATTTACCAAACAACTAATGAATAGTTAAATTTGAAATCTGTCAGCTTAAAAATTCATTTGAATTAGTTTACCAAATCTTTAAAGCCGCGTTCATTAAAACAAAAAAACCCGAAAATAAATGCTCGAGAATCGACAATTCAAAAGTCACTTTTGTATACAAACATATCAAGTTATCCCTCCTGTTCACGCAAGACTCTTTGCAATATTGTTCACGTGAACTCTGCATTATTTTCGAGCTTTTATTTTGCGTGAACACGCCTTAAGGGTAACAAATGGAAAGTTTGTAGTAGGTAATTTTTCAAAACGAAATTATCTTTGTTGGTGTGTGTTTCGGAGCTTGCTTGATGCATGGTCAACTCAATTGAATTTATATTACACATGTATGTTTCTAGCCTGTATATATTTTAGTTGCAGAATTCATCGACTAACTATTGGTATATAACCTTGCTTCAAAAATGTTTAACTTAAAAATGAATGTTTAATATTAAACCTTAACTAATGTCATTTAACATTTGTGGTGTATAAAAGTAACTGATCAATCAGAAAAACTCATTTTCAGGCAAGGATCCAGATCATCTATGATAAAGGCAACCTTTGGTCACACATTTGACGATTCAGTGAGATATTCTATAATTTCACAACTGTATATCATAATCACCTAAAACGCCCCATTTATAACTCAGTGAGCGGAAAGCAACCGGTGGCCTTTGGATAATGGCCACATCGATCGTGATGGGTTGATAAACATTTTGCCCGGACAGTTAATCATCCGTCCCGGACTCGATGACAATTGTTGAAATTGCATTACTTTCTAACCTTATTGTCAAATTATACAATTATATTGTCAGGGAGCTGTTGACGTACCTGGAATCGCCCGACGACAGAATCTGGAAAGGCTTTGCGTTTGCTATTGCATTAGCAATAATAACAAACCTTGCATCTCTCTTAAATCATCATTCCAATATATATTGTTATGAGCTCGGTATGAACCTACGAACCATAATGACTGCAACGATCTACAGAAAGGTGCGGACGAGTTTTTTTAGGACTGATAAGTTGTGCACTGGTGTATATCTGCACACTTATTGGTGTATATCCTGCCCTTTTTGGTGTTTATCATGCACTTATATCCAGATCAATAAGTGCATTTGAGTATTTCTTGCACTTACATGTATTGGTGTTATCCTGTACTTATAACCAGATTCTGTCTGTGTTTTAAATGCACGAGTGCCACTTGATGCTTTATACATGCACGGATCGAATTAAAATGGAGTTCAGAGGTTCACAAAACGCTCACAAAATGACGGTTGTTATTCATTCGGTATATTCAAACTGATCTTCAGAATAGTGATTAAATCGTTTGTGGACTTCTGTACACGGCCACTATTCATATCATGAGAAAGCATACAAATATAAAAGAAATACAGAAATATTTACTGTTTTTATATTTGTCATGCTGTATGGATTTGGTTCCTGATTTTCTGGGTAATGGAATCATTTCACAATAGGCTTTTTTCCAAACCAGTAAGCAACACATAGATTCTACGACCAAAATTATTTTATAACTTTATAATCAAACCTTATTATTTTAGCCAAACATGTAACATCCCGACTAATTCAATTATATTGACACGGAACTGTTTTCTTATCTGGAATCGAGCGACGAGCGAATCTGGAAAGGTCTTGCGTTTGCTATTGCCTTTGTTCTAATAACGAACCTTGCATCTATCTTAAATCATCATTCCGATACTTATTGTTATGAGCTCGGTATGAACTTACGAACCATAATGAATTCAACGATCTAAAGAAAGGTGCGGGGGAGGTCCATTAGGTTGTGTTTTGAATGTGTTTTGAATGCACTGGTGTAACTTGATAAAAAAAACCTGACCGGATCAATTTAATATTGATAATTCAATGATTGAAATAAGTTTTATCAATTGTTCTATATATCAGGGAATTGTAATAAATTGAACATTAACGGGCAAAATGAATTTATCGAATGACTACTCTTGACTTGGAACCACTTCAAATGTACATAGATTAAATGATTGACTACTTGTTTGATGATAATTTAATTGTATATAAAGTAAATTATGAAGATATCTTACACATCACTGTATTTCTATTCATGCATTTGTTGTTGTCTTGTTGTTTTCACGGAATGTAATATACTGGTATGTTTATTGCACACTCATGCAAGAAAAACATTTTAATGATTAAATACAATTGTCTTTACTGTACATGTGTCGTATGTGGATGCGTTGTCATATATTTCTCAATTTTCAATGTACATGCAACACTGCAGCATCCTCCCCTTTTCAGTTCTTTCAGAGGGCTGTATTGACTTACTGGCTTTGGGCAGTGGCCCTTGTCGTAACCTTGTTATTTTAAAAATCATCATTACTATGGAAGGTGACCCCACGACACATTTTTCAAAAAGTTGTTTAATCACCTTAAAACAACTTATCAAAGGCAAATATCACGAAAATACTCCTTTTTGAAAATTAAAATTTTGCAAAAAGGTGTTCATTTTTTACAAGCCAGCTGAGCTGTTTCTCCTTTTCTAGCCAGCTTGGAGCAGAAAAGGAACACCTTTTGCAAAATTTAAACTGTTGAATAAACCCAAATCACCTATCATGAATAATAAATAACAGTTTATAAGACCATTGCAAGCAATTACAATCAATAAAAAAATATCAAAAAAAAATGCTCCTTAAACTGCTAAAATCTCCAAGCTAGAAAGATTTTTTTCAAAATCTCAAAGCCAGCTGGGATTTGCTTGGGAACCCCTTTTGTGATGAATAGCTCGTGGGGTGCTCTTCACTATGTTCTTATTATAATGAAGGCAGCCTTTTGCCATGGATATGACGAATCAAGATTTCGCGTGCAGTAATTTTGTATAATACAATGTAGTTTCTTATACATATTCTAATTCTAACAGATGGCTTTTGGCTTTATTGGAAACTGGGAATGTCATGTTATGGCAAGGCATACTCATTGGAATGGGATTTGTATTTTTAACTGCTACCGGCTCGATTCTTACCCACCACAGTCTAACTATGGCTCATAATCAGGCAATGGGCATACGAAGTATAATGACTGCTCTTCTCTATCGAAAGGTACTTTAAAAAACCCTGTATAAACGCGAGGCTAAATATTTTATCGGGTTTTTGCAAAAAAAAAAAAATGCCTAAAAGGTTGATTTATTGTCAATTACAAGTCTGAGCGCTCAATTGCCATCCTTGGAAATTATGAAAACCGCAATGCTGCTGTGCAATTTAGAAAAAATATTAAGGAAGTAGCAAGATAAAAAAAAGTGTCAGCCGATGCCCTTTGCCTCAACATTGCTCTTGTATATATTTTCCTTCTTCAGAAATACTAACATCATCTAATCGAATTTTCTAATATATTTTCTTGTGTCCTATGGTTATAGTTAAATGAATATTAATTATAGTATTTGTTTAATTATTTCAAGAGATGCTATTTATAAACTTTACCAAGATGTTTTTCATAGTTTCATTTAAAGTTGATGATTCATATTTTCTTTTGAGTCGATTTTTTGTAAAGGTCTAGTACAAACATCTGTAATCACGTACGAGTGTGATATATATGCTCCATTCAATCAAAGTTTCATGCAAACCTTGGTATTTCATTTTCAATATCAACCTTACATGAATGTTTTCTTAAAAGATATGAAATATCTAATAATTATATGTAACTTATTTCAATTTTATCTCTTCTCTCCTACGCCAACAAAACGGACAAAATAAATAGCATATCTATTTTTTGTAGAGTTTGAGACTATCCAATGCCGCCAAAAAGAAGACAACCCTTGGTGAAATCACCAACTTAATGTCAGTTGACACACAGAAACTGCAAGAGATGGCATCGATCAGTAACTCCGTTGTCGTGTTTCCAATGTCCATCTTGATCTGTAGCATCATGCTTGTCAATACCATAGGTATGGAAACAACGCTTAGTCATAATATATGTCGTTTTAGTTTACACTAGTGACGTCGTTCCTTTGTATTCAGAGTACATTATTTAAATAATGTACTGTAAACTAAGTAGGCTAAAGTACTCGGTCAACTCCATTAATTAAAACATTGCACAGATTCCTCGGCTGCGCCTCGGTACTGTCCAGTATTATAATTAATGGACTGACACCGTACTTTATCCTATACTTATTTCCCTTTGAAACATCTGTGACTCAATTAAAAAAAACTAGGCAACCGTCTCCCAAAACGGGGTGATCGTCTCCATTTTCGGATATGTGTCCGAAAAAGAAGACGTCTCCGAAAACGGAGATAACTTCGAACTGACTTGTGTGAATTGTTTTGTTAATTTGATTACAGCATTAATATTTATAAACTGTGATAAGGAAGCATTATAAGGAATGATAAAGCTATGTATAGGAATGGATGCATCCAATATCGAGACTTGGTTTGTAATGGAACGTCGCATTAATTCAAAAATGAATATTTGATTTTAAGAAAGATAGTAATTTTCCACCAGACACAATATTATCAAAACCATACACATTTCCACTATCCTAGGTTGCAATAATATTCCTTCGGCATATATAATATGTAGGTCTATGTTTTTTTCAGGCACATCCGGGTTATATGGAATTCTTGTGCTGGTTACCGTCATACCTGTCGTTGTCTGGATATGTACACGAAAAATACGCCAGTTTCAAGTAATGTTTATAAAAATACTTTGTTTTTCATTCTATGTATGCGCTTTTATATAATCAATATTATAAAAGATGTTTCTGTTTATTATACATTTTGTTGATTTATAGTTATTATCTTTTAAAGACAAACATATAAAATAAATGGTGATGTGATTTTCTCGAAACAGGGAAAACAGATGAAGGTGAAAGACAAGCGGATACGAACCATCGGAGAGATTCTTGGTGGAATTAAGGTTTTAAAATTGTATTCGTGGGAGAAACCATTTGAGGGAAAGGTAATAAAAGTTGGAGTACAGCTATCTCTATTTCGTCAATTCATACGTTATCATCAAAATTCATTAAATATAGTTAGTATACAATAAATTGTAATACAATAAGCAACTCCAGGATTCAAATTATATTGCCAATTCGGTCTATCTTTTGCATCCATATTATATCGATAGGTTACAAAATACAGAGATGAAGAATTGTCGACACTTCTTGGTATCAATCTTGTTGACGCGACAAGTTTTGTCATTTGGTCAAATGCGGTGTATTTGGTAAGAACTAGAATTACGGTACTAATTTATATTTATTGCGCGATGAAGCAATTTCAAGAATCGAAAAGATCAATATATGAATATTGTGTATAATACAAAATAAAACATGCATGTACATGTAGAGGACACTTGTGGATATTTTAATTACGTATTTGCATTAAGAGGCATTTTACCTATCTGATTTTAGGTTAATTTTATAATTTTTGGAGCTTTCATTTACTCTGCAAGTGACAATTTCCTAGATCCATCCAAGATCTTTGTTACATTTTCATTGGTCAACATTCTCGCCCTGCCACTGATGATATTGCCACTTGGAATAAACTGGATAGGACAGGTAAACGTTAATTAAAATTATGTGATCATTCGTAGTGGATATTAAGATGGATTATATCTACTTTCGGCTAAAAAGTATCAGTAATGCGACCTAAATAATCGTTTTGTTTTTAAGTGCAAATAGGTACCAGAACGTCGAAATGTTAAAATGCCGAAACAAGTATTTATTTCGTCTGCAAATATCGTATTTTATTGTATACAGTGGCTCTTCTAGAGATTTACAGTTGTTTATCCATATAATAATATGCTGAAATATATTAGGCTGGATCGATATGTATTAATAATTTCAGGGATTTATTGCAATGGGGCGTATCACAAATTTCCTTCTTTTGGAAGAGAGTCAGACCGATGCCATCACCCATGATAACTCTTCGGATCATGCTATCGAAACCAAGGATGCCTCGTTCACATGGGAAGACAAGGACAACCCGTTCCTCAAAAAGTAAAATACATTTTGTCGGTTGGTCAAACCAAATTTGATATCCTTGTTCACACTTAATTAAAGTATATCATGATAACCTTGATTAAATGATTATCACATGTTTATCATATTATACATATTCAAGCTACCCGAAGTAATACGCAATTACTGTGTTCAATTAATGTTTATTGAAGTGGGCGATGTCCAAAATAGTTTTTTTCCCAAATATATATTCATTTTCTAATATTTGGCTTATTTGATTAAAAAAATGATTTCAGTATCGATTTCTCTGTGCGCCCTGGTGAACTAGTGGCGGTCGTGGGCCAAGTAGGAAGCGGTAAATCGTCACTTGCTGCGGCGCTGTTGGGTGAAATGTTTAAGGTGCACGGCGATGTCAATATCAATGTGAGTACTCTCTGGTTGTTAGTTTATGTATTGAGAATATTGTATCATATAGTTATAATATTACAGAGAAAATAGTTATTGTTTTTTTTTTGTTGTTGATAAAATACGTTTATTTATATCAAACGCCTACGGCAACGTCACATTAATAAGGGATATAACAATAACTATGAAACCGGCGTTGACATATGGCTGTTTAATTGTAATTGTTCAGTCCTTTGGATTCTAGCATTTTATTTATTAAAAATTTAATATCTTGATAAACCTAAGCTATTTTGAAATATAATTGCTCTGTGTTGATGCTATGATATCTAATTTCACATTCATGATTATACCTGTTTCAATAAGGGTCGCGTGTCCTATGTCCCTCAACACGCCTGGATCCAGAATGCAACCCTGAGAAACAATATCATTTTCGGAAACAAGAAAGACGAGTTGAAGTATCAGGACATTCTCGACGCATGCGCACTGAGACCCGATCTCAAGATTCTCGCAAATGGAGACATGACAGAAATCGGCGAGAAGGTCCGTATTTTGAATAATTAGGAATGACTTGAGCATAAAATAAATGTCAAGTAGAAGTCACGCATGACCGTTGAATGTTAAAATAATCAAGCGTATGTATGAAGTACTTAAATGTAAGCATCCGTTATGTATGAATATCATATACGTATAGACAATTATCAAAATCGCACCTCATCGGCCAATTTATTGAAATTTGAGTTTCTTAATTCAACTTAATTTCACAAATATGTAAAACATTTGCAGGGTATAAACCTTAGTGGCGGCCAGAAGCAACGTGTCAGCTTGGCCCGGGCCGTCTACCAGGACACTGACATTTACTTGATGGATGACCCACTTAGTGCAGTGGACGCCCACGTGGCATCGCATCTCTTTGACCACGTGGTTGGACCAAGTGGTGTTCTCGCGCATAAGGTAAGGTTATCAAGTCTTTTTTAATACGCTTTATCCGTTGTTGCAAGATTATCAACGTTACCTTTAATGATGCCATATTAGACTAAAACCTATTTTTACTAGAGACGCCGACGTTTAAACGTGTTCTACGGGCATCCTGTTTCACAGTGCCTCCAAACTATCGTATGTAAACTTCACACTACTTCTCAGAGTTGGGGGCCTCGTGTAACAGGATAATCAAACTTCGATTTTATTTTACGCTAATGCCATGAGTAGAAATATATAATGGCATATACAATGAGGAGTTATCCATTAGTAGTGGATGAAGAATGTGACTTTAGCACATTTATCATCTCTTTGCGACTACTAAATTAACTATCATATGGTTTCCTTTAGACACGAATTCTGATTACGCATGGTGTCACCTATTTACCATTGATGGACAAAATATTCGTAATGGAAGAGGGCAGAATTGTCAAAGCGGGCACTTATCAGCAACTTCTGAACGAGAATGGATTCTTTGCCAACTTCCTGCAGACATATGGCAATGACGAACAGAAACCAACTGAGGAGAGCTCTAATGGTACAATTAATATTCAATCACACCTTCTTTGGTTCAGATAAAAAATATGACTCGCTGTATTAGAAAAATCACTAAATAAACTTAGTAAAAAAGAATAGATTTAATCTTATTCTCATCGTATTTGAGATATGACTGGCTAATATATATAGAGAGCAACATATTAATGGACGATACCTCGTCATTCCCACATAGTATAAGAAAAATACGCTTCTGTCCTTAAATGCAATAAATGGAGTTTAAATTTTAATTTGTAGCTAGATTATCATTTTTCCGTCTTTATCCAGAAATCCAAACCAAAACCACCCCGTTACCAAGGCGACGACGCCGTCGGCGATCCCGCGTCGACTCGGCTTGCGCGGCCTTAAGCGAGAGCCATGCTGCTGTAGAAGAAGACAATGACGTGGCTGACCAACCACCGCAGCTCATCACGCAAGAGCTAGAACAGATCGGCAGTGTAAGATTGATATTTGTAAAGCGGTACGGTAACTTATTGTATGTGAACTTGAAAAAAAAACATAATAATAAACTTGTTTTATATATTGGGAAATGTGAAGTGTCAGAAGGCCAACCAAACACAGTGCGATAATTATTTCATTTAATCTAATTTATTTTTCATTTCATTATAATAAAACATATTGTTAGGGCCTGGCCACACGGGAAGCTTCTTCCAGCTTTTTTTCCTAACAAACTTTTTCTCTTATATATTCTTTGTAGGACTTAAACATTTTTCAAAAAAG
>LQRL01006235.1:28894-44201 GCA_001703475.1 Hydroides elegans
AAATACATTTGTCACTTTAATGTAAGTTGATAATATAAGATACTTCGAGAGGGAGGTTGCGGATATTTGGAAAAGCAAGAATGAGAGCCAATAGAATGACAAACAAGGCAAAACTTTAGTTATTGGACCATCGAAGTTATTGGTCAGCGAATGAAACAAGATAGAATTCTATCTAACAAATTTCAAAACACAAACAATAAACAAATGTAGGCATATCTAGGCGGTCATTTCCCAAACATATCCAAATCAGACCAATAAACAGGGAATGTTTTGCGAGCACCCCATATAAGGCATTCGTTATGCTGTTTGACCATGTATGCAGAACTATTGAATAACGCCGTTTCTATGCATAAGAGATATTGACTAAATAACATGCATTTTGTTAATTTGCTGTTGATAAAAATTTCAAAGAATTTTAAAAATGTAATGGACAGGTGTGGCAAAAATGTCCAAAAAATACAGCGTTTTTAGAATTAAAAAAGACAGAAGAACAAAAATGTTCTTTGAGATATAAGCGGTTTGTTAGCAAATTTTATATGGAGTAGTGACCTTTCCTTTACATGGGTGATTCTTTTAAAGTATCGTCTCATAAACTTTGCCTTTCAGCGTTGGCCAGCGACAACTGGTGTGCCTTGCCCGAGCGTTGCTACGCAGCACCAAGATCCTTCTATTGGATGAAGCCACTTCCGGTGTGGATCTGGAGACGGATGACTTGATCCAGAACACGATTCGAACCTGCTTCAAGGATTGCACAGTGATCACGATTGCGCATAGAATCAATACCATTATGGATTACGACAGGTAGAGTATTTGATTCAATGTATGCATATACAATGTATATGGTCAGGATCAACTTGTAAAAATACTGAAGTGCACACGCTTTTTGAATTTGACATGTTTATTGCTTTAACAATAAATGATAGCGTTTTGTGTTTTGTCACTCGTCATATCAGTTCTATTTTCATAAACTTGGAAAGCAAATGCATCTCCTTCGGAAAACGATTAATAAATAAGGTAACAACATCTATTTAAATCAACTATGCAAGAGTGTTTTCAATTATTATATTTATTTCAAATCACATCTTTTTGTTTCTTCATTTTAGGGTGATGGTCCTGGATGCTGGTCAAGTGATCGAATTCGATAAACCAGCGACGTTAATGGAAAATAAGGAATCAGTGTTTTCGAGTCTTGTGAAACAAGCCAATGTATCGACAAAATAAGCTATTTAAAAAGAAGCATGTTAGGAAATAAGGAAATTGTATTCGGTTTGAACGCTTGAGCATAATAGAAAAAATATGGCTTAGGTATCGGGATATCGTGTTTCTGCATAATACAATTGATATTATAGTTTTGCTTCTTGTATTTTTTATGTATAGTCAGGCTTCGATAACAAATTTATATTGATAAATTTCTAACATGGTCACATTGTTATTCCAAAGTCAATTATGGTCAGTCATCCAATTGCAGGTTGTTTTACATGTATATTTAAAATCACTTTTATCACATGTTTAAAATACCACGCACAGCATTATTTATCAATATATATGTTGCAGGGTATCTATTCGTTTTAGGGCAAGTATACTTACCCTAGGGCAAGTATACTTGCCCTAGGGTAAGTATACTTGCCCTGACTGTGTTAGGGTAAGTATACTTGCCCTGATATTTTCCAGGGCAAGTATACTTACCCTGGTTTTTGGCCGTCAAAAAATGAAAGATACCCTGATTTGATATAAACATACGAGTTATTCATTTGAGTGAGTGAGTTAAAGGTTTCGCTTGGATTAGTGTGAGTTGAACGTTTCGCTCCTCATGGCAATTGAGTAAATGATGATTGATTGCAATCGAAATTGATTGTTTAGTCATGCTATTACTAAAAACGATCTTCGAGGGGATTACTATATGGGGCCTAGTGAGTCGAACACAACGCCTCAATGAGTCGAGCATTTCGCTCTGGATCAAGGAGTAGACCATCTCGATCTTGTAACCTGCATTGAAAACAATTCACTCGTAAATAAATGAGTAAAATTTGATGGCCAGGATTCATTTAGCTTGCGTTTAAATTGATCAAACCAACCTTCAAACTAAGCTTCAAACCACTTAAGGTTGTGACGGTATTTACGTCTTAATTATGTGATTATGTTTATTGCGTAACAATGAACTGACAGTCATACCATTACGTTTTGGCACAATAATAGAACTCCCTTTTTTATTACGTCACAATACATACCACATACAACTATACATGTGTGTAAGCATAATTAAACTGTGTTTGCTAGTTTTCCGAAATCAAATCTTACCTTAAATATAATAATAATATTCAGTATAAATAAAATATTTTTATCGCCACCGCGACCTTAAGTGGTTTGAAGCTTGGTTTGAAGGTTAGTTTGATCAGTTTAAACGCACCCTTAGAGGAAGATGTTACTTTTAAAAATAAATGAGTCGTTTTAAATTCCATTGGACGTAGTGGGCGTGTAGCAAAAATATGACCTTCATACAAATAGGTATTATCTTTATAAATCTGCATAGGTCTCCGAGCACACGTTATCAATCTAGCCATACATGTTGTCAGGACAATGAGTTAAGGTGACAATGAGTGAAGGAAATATATATCTAGCGTGAAGGTGTGAATTTCGTTTAAAAATGTACTGATTTTTATGTGTTTACATTTATTTTAGTAGTAATGAATCATCGGTTATTTAATTGTAAACCAATGTTATGAATAAATGCATTGAAGATATTGACAATTTGTGAAGCTATAAATATATGTAGTTTTTGTATGAAAGTTTTAATGCAATAAAATAAAGTTTTACCTGAGTTTCTGAACTATGTTTTGGCATTTAAGGATAAAACTTATTGTAATAAAAGTTTTTGTATGATAATTCACTATAATTCCCTTCAGGTCAAACCCCAATCGTGACCTACACCATTGTTGAAAAAGTGCAATTTAAAGTCGCGTACGGAGTTATGTTAATAATCAGATGAAAACGTTCGACTCACAAATCCAAGTGAAACATTTAACTAACTCACCCTCATGTATAACTTGTGCATATAATGGACATTACAATTTAGGGTATCTTTCATTGTTTTAAGGCCAAAACCCAGGGTAAGTATACTTGCCCTGGAAAATATCAGGGCAAGTATACTTACCCTGAAAATTCAGGGCAAGTATACTTACCCTAGGGTAAGTATACTTGCCCTAACCGAATAGATACCCTACAACATATACATACATGTATTTTAAATATTAATAGTGTATAATAACGTTCAATGTTTAAATGTGCTGGATATTCAATGTGTGTAACAGCTATTAAAATGGTTGTCGCTCATTTCGTATTAGAAGTGCCATGAATTACTTTTACTCATTAAAACAATATAGCTTCATTTCGTATTTCATTTCCGAATTTAATAAGTACCTGTTTTACCTCTTATCGATAATATCCGATCGTACGAAAAGTGCTATGCAACGTTGTAGGGCTTGTTCACACTAGAAGCGACACGCGACAATGTACTTATTTGTTCTTTATAAAACGGGCGATTCTCTGTCGCTAGTTTTATAAACAACATATAAGTATATTGTCGCGTGTCGCTTCTAGTGTGAACAGGCCCGTATAGCACTTTTCGATTGAAACGTTCAAAATTGAAATTTGTGAAAACATAATTTACCAATATTTGAATACGAGTTGTATCGCGGGACCGCAGATGTCATCAGGCCTATTCCTGGCGTCGCTGCTTGTTTCGAGGAATTCTGAAGACAACCAGCTCCGCCAGGTTCCCATAGGTTTTCCTAACCCATCCACGGCCGGCTTGCTACGAGTTCATAGTTTACCGATTCTTGCTGTTGACCGATTCTTGCTGTTGTTGTTCTCAGTTCGCAGCTCCATATGTAGCTGCTCCATGATGTTTTCCTAGGCAAGTCTTTCGTTTGTCCACGGCACATCGTGTGTTCTGAGACTACATGACCAGTAGTTGTCTCCGTGAACTGCGTCGACAATTATATCATCAGATTTCAGCAGCTTCCTTCGATATTCTGGTACATACTTCGACTTTGCTCTTATTATGACTCTCATGACCTCCGACTCGCCTCATTCACCACTTGTTTCGCTAGTTTCTTGGCCACACATGAGTTAGGCTTATTGTACAAATGTATTTTTCCTTAGCCAGGTCCTCCCTACAGTAGAATCGAGCCCCCATGTACTGGTAGGCGTGTTCGATGGACCTGAAGCAGCGTTCAACGAATAACTAAAATATTTGTTTTAAGACCCAAACTGGGTAACTCCTGGATTTAAGGATTTGTCTCTGCCCCTATCATGGACTCAAAGGAATTTATTTCTTTTATTACATGAACTTTATGTTTGAATTTTAAAATATACAGGGTCGTCGCTGCCGGGCAATATCGAAAGTGATATTGATCGAGTGATATTGCCCTGTATATTGCATCAACCATGTAATAAATACATGTTTAAACATTTGTATGTGCTATACATGTATCTCCCAATCCGATAAAGGGGCTGCTGTTCACATATGGCCAGAAAACATTTAAAAGGTGGACACTGAGGGTAGGATCTACATCTTAACTTTTATCTAAAATTACAAAACTAGACACGTTGACCATTTTCTGCATCTTATGTTCCGAATAATTACAGCGTTCTCAAAAACAAAACAACCGAAATATACAAAAGCATCCCGATTGTCTTTGTTTGGACATACACAGAATTGCTACATAATTCAATAAAATATACTATATAACCAGTTTAAACATGAATTTACTTGTGTACATGTACTTAGACTATATTGTGATAGGATACTTCATTAACGCGTAGTCACATTATTTCGTTACTCGATCATATAAACGTGGACGTTAGACCTGCAACACACTTGGAGACGTTTCTATATTGTTGTCAAACAAAATGTATAGTCTGTTGCTGACACTACCAGAAAAGTTCGATAAATAAACTGATGACAATTCAAAGAGTCAACGCAAGTAGAGCTTAAACTGCTTTACAGATATAGGCGATAAACGATTATATGCCCATTACTCACTGCGGTTCTAGCCTCTATCTGTAAAGATATGTCGGGATTCATGAATGTAAACAGTTTTTCTTTGCTGGTATCTCTTGTTTTCCCAAAAACAAACGTCACTCAAATCGATGCTGGCTTGCACTTTTTTGCAAATTATTTGTTCCATGCTTACAAATAAAAACATAATAGACAAGCTACAAAAACATAGAACAAAATAACAACGTACAGTTCTGTAATATTAGTCAAAGAGGTTGAAGGTTTCTACCCTTTGTTGTGGGAACCACCTGCACCTTTAGTGAATAATGAAAAGAGCCATAAACAAATAAATGTATATAAAACAAATTCAATTTCAACAATGCAAGTTAAATACTTTGATGTTTACTTGTTTTCTTATATTTTTTCACAGAATATCGAATAAGTGTAAAATACTAGAAAATCATCAATCTAATAGAAATGCATCGTCATCTTGAATTCCCGGGTAATTAATAACATTGAATGCTACTGGGTTTGTAGGGGCTATTAAAATACTTACTTAATTTTCAAAAAAAAGCTTACATGGTATTCAATTTTAATAATTATATGCCTCATAGCAATTGTACTTGGAAAGATCCATGGAAAGGGATAAGCAAGAAAACAATTATATAAAACATAAAAGCCAGTCAACTCAACAGATAAAAAAAAACATTTTAATTGTAGTGAAATAAATTATACAACAACATGCACGAAAGTGTTTCGATAAAATGAGATAAAGTTTATGCTCTGCATTTAATTAATAGACTACGTTAGTTTCACATTACCTTAAGTTTAACTAAATGTTTAATATATTAATGACGGTTGTTAAAACATATTACATACATATCACATTAACATCGACATGCTATTGATTATGTTATTCATTTATTGAAACCATACGAATATAAATACAAATTGTGGAATATGCCTTCGGAAATATGGATACCTTTTCTTTGTGGCGACGAAGAAGATTATGATGCATTTTGGGTAAGTGGAAACGGAAATTGATATTATACACAGATCAATGGTTTAACTTTTGACATATTTTTTATTTTTATTATTGACAAAAATAGTTTACATCTTGATATTGCGAGAACAGAATGCATCACACCAGTTGTTGCAAAACGACGATTTATACTGATAACGTCGGTATAATGTTACTAAATTATGAATGTGTCATCGCATAATATATCATATTCAATCAAATTCTGGTTTTACCAAGTTCAATTCCAAGTAAATATACATGTATGTTTTGCGATTACAGAGACAAGA
Organism: Hydroides elegans; assembly: GCA_001703475.1. Classification (NCBI taxonomy): domain Eukaryota; kingdom Metazoa; phylum Annelida; class Polychaeta; order Sabellida; family Serpulidae; genus Hydroides; species Hydroides elegans. The sequence goes on from LQRL01006235.1 coordinate 35,202, forward strand.
TCTAAGTTGGGACACAGACAATCCCGACCTGACACGATGCTTCCACTCCATTGTTCTACTTTGTACACCAAGCATCATCATGATCATGACCGGGATCGTTCTTGCAGTGATGTATCATAACCAAATCAAGTTATTCAAGTGGAGGGATAAAAGTCGGTTGAATTTAGGAAAGTTTGTGAGTATTAATTAAGTGGGAAAATTAAACCCAGACTCTCAATTATGGCGCTGTCAGTGGCTCTTTGCGTTCTTGCAGTGATGTATCATAACCAAATCAAGTTATTCAAGTGGAGGGATAAAAGTCGGTTGAATTTAGGAAAGTTTGTGAGTATTAATTAAGTGGGAAAATTAAACCCAGACTCTCAATTATGGCGCTGTCAGTGGCTCTTTGCGTTTGCGACTGCGTAATTTGAAATGGGTTTGGATTATTAGATTTCATATCTATTCAAATTCGTAAAGAATAGCAAAGAAGCGCTGACAGCAATATATAATACAACGAAATGATCTGTTTCACATCTGATACATAATCTTGGAGATTTTTAAAAAATCAGACGTTTTCAAATAATGCAAAATTGTATATTGGATGCTAAAGTGTTCCTACCACGGCCCTAATATTCTATGATAGTAAAAGTGTTCAAATCCTTATTTTATATTATGCAGGACATCTTTGATAACCTTTTTCAACATGATTAAATTAAAAATTTGGTTTACCGTTTTTGTTTGTTATTTTAGTGGCTTACAGTTCTTCTATGTATACTCATGTGTGTTGAGCTGCTATTGACTACAATAGACGCAATCCGTCGCGACAAATCGGTTCAACCTATCCACCCTATTACATATCTGCTGCTTCTGATAGCATTTGTAAGTACCTTATGAATTGCAATTTGTAATAAGCTCGCTTTCATAATTGCCCGGAAACTGAAAGCTCCATAACCACATTTGTCTAAAAAACAGCAAAATTATCCCTCCTGTTCCCGTGAACATTTACTAATGACACTCTACCTTGCAGTATCAAATTAAGCATATTTTGAGCTGCTAGATTGTTTTAATAGGAGCTAGGGGCCATGAAATAAATTACCTGTAAATCATAGCCAAAAGGTGATATAAAAAGAGTTATCATAGAAAGTGACTCATTTAAATGTGTTGTAATTTCACAGGCGCTGACAGCATACTTGTTCCATGCAGAATATCAAATAGGCAATCACACTTCCGGAACTCAGCAAGTGTTTTGGATGGTTATGTTTATATCCTTTCTTCTCTCAGTGCGATCGTCTTTTCTTCAGGCAGATTATGAGGTACCCACATAGAAGAAAACAATTAATAAATACAAACGTCTGAACAGCCAAACAAAAACTTGCTTTAAAAACAATTAATTTTGGATCATACATGTTATCAAACTGGATTATTGTGTAATGACGTGTAAAATGGGCCGCTGACGCACAATTATTTTTGTGTTGTCATAGAATGGCGTGAGGTCGGATAAACGTTATATTCATTGTATCAGATAAAAAACGCTTAGTAAATGTTAGTAATAGTACATGTCTTTTGAAGTTTAATGGATCGAATTTCAACGTTGATTTGGAATTATATATATTTAGGACACTGGCGTTAAAACCATACGAACCGGTCTCCTCATTACCGAAACCACCATAATAGCAAAGATCATGGTGCTCACCTTTCCTGCTGATACCTCAGTATTCAACCACAAATACAATCTGGACACCAGCCCTCTCTTGACTCCATCAAGGAAGGAGAATAAAGCAACATCGAATGGTAATTCAGAGGTATGTACTTTTTCTGGTCATGTGTGACGTCCACACGGATAGCGGTCAAATCAACGTTTTAGCTACGAACATCATTTTGGCTCAAACCCACTCGGCAAGGGTCGCCCATAGTACGTCGCATTCGGACGTGACGTTGAGAGGACGACCTACTTTGGGCCCATATGAAAGTTTTCCGGACGTCCTTTAACGTCCCGGCGTCCGGAGAACGTTATTCGTATGTCCTACTCGGACGTGACGTCAATGCAATGTCTTTTCTACAGCCGCGCCGAATAAGGACGCCCGGAAAACTTTCATATGGGCCAAAGGTAGGGCGTCCGCTCAACGTTCGTGGACGTCTTGCCGAATGGGAAGAGTGTCGTTTAAGACGACACGCCGTTTCTGGCTTAGCCTTCCAATACATAGTTTAAATAACTGTTATTGTTATTCACCCCTATGCATCAACCATTCAGTAATAATTCAAATCACACTTACGAAAATATTTAAGGCATATGAGTTTTAAAATAATATATGAGTACCCGTATGTTGCATGTAATGCTTAAGCTGTTAGACGGACTAATCGAAAATTGACGCACTTTTCAATAACTTTTTAGCTTTTATGTTGATTTTTTCCTAAAGTGGGTTTTCTTTGTCATTGTTCTGTATATCAATAAAACACACTATTATCACCTTTTAAAATAATGTTACTTAATTTGAAGTAATAAATCTTAGTTTCGATATATGGCTCATTAAAACTTACAATGATGGCCACGTGCTATAATCGACGCACCTTTGCTTTGGTGAAGATAACCGGTTCGGAAATATCAATTCTATGTTTATCTGAGATTAGTTTTGTGATTGATGTATTTTGGGTATGATAAATCATTAAAATGTTAGGAATTTTCTACATTCGCGGCCCTTATAAAGTCACTCTATTATAATGCATAAATCATGCCTTAAATTAACTGATTTAAGCTATATAATCGCATATGATTTAAGAATCATTGCATTCAACATGAAGGATACTCGTTTTTTTACCTTTATTTTGATACCTTAGCGTAAATGCATATCGACATATTAATTTTTACGTAGAACATTATTGTTTAAAATCATAAGTACATGTAATGTATATAGCTTGCAGTGTTGAGTAATGAAAGTATACTAATCCTCCATTGAACTGTCTTAAATTTTGTAATTGTTTATCAATTTGGCATATCTGATAATACAAAATGTAGTTTATATCCAAAATCCTTTTATATCATTGTTCGTTTGCTGTAAAAACAGGGTGCGTCAATTTTCGATTATGCACCTGGTGCGTTATTACAATATTTAATTCATTATATACTGAGACCATGATTCATGATGAGAATTATTGTTATATGATTTCAAAGAGCTATGATAGTGTGTTCTAATGACATACAAAACTATGGAAAAGTTAAACCGTCTTATGCGATATTCGAGTCAAAAGCTTAAAAGAACCCGAAAAGTGCGTCATTTTTCGATTAATCCGTCTACAATATCATTTTGTGAAACCTTATGTATTTTCTAGGCAATCCAGTGTCCTACGGGTCGAGTATCAAGAATCAACGACATGTTATATTTGTGGTTCACAAGGTGAGTATGTTTTAATAATCAAATTTAATATACACCATCCGACTACAATCACGCATACTTTTCAAAAGAGATGAGTGGAATCAGCATTTTAGTCTTGTTTAAATTATTCAGGCTTCAATTTTCATTATATATCACGACATTTATACACCAACAAAATCAAACACCGAATCTAAAAGAAAACATTGCAAAACAATATGTGACAAGCAGTTACACTGTAGTTATCGAAACGTAATAACAAAAATTAAATAAAAATGTTTTCAGATATCTTTATCTCCAATGGAAAAGACCGCTAGCATACTGTGATTTACCGGATATACAGGATGAGGATAAATCAGTTTATCTTGTTGACAAATTCTATTATTTCTGGGGAAAGGAGCTGGCAAAGAGTGGCCGAGTATCACTGTGAGTGGAAGCTATGTCCGCCTTAGGGCCTGTTCACACTTGAACCAACAGGCGAAAATATACATATATGTTCCTTATAGCACTAGCGATAGAGCGTCGCTAGTCGTATAAAGAACATATTAGTATATCATCGCTTGTCGCTTCCCGTCTGAATAGGACCTTGATAGGAGCGATTGGTAATTAAAGTTGTTTAACAACCGCAATAGGGCGCCATAATCGCGTAGTTCTCTGTCGTGACGTCTAAGATTCGAAAAGGATGTTAAGTCGCTACGATGTCAAAAACAAGACGTCATAGATTGCGATGAATGATTAACAAACATATGTTTTATCGTTTTAGAGAAGTCTCATCATCAGGAAGGGAAGTGAAAGCAACTCCATCTTTATTTCGAGCTTTGATGTTTACACTCGGCTGGGATTATCTTGTACAAAATATATTGCGTGTTATAGGTCTTATTTCATTTGTCAATCCATATCTCCTAAGGTATGATAAAGTATTTATTTTCAAAATCAAACAAAAGTGCTTAAACAGTTAATTAAGGGATAAATCACCATTAATCGAGGTATTAATTGATACAATCGTGAAATATTCAAACACAATTATTGGCATCTCATTTTCAGATTTTTGCTTGATTTCCTTGAAAAAGAGGATGATTACCTTTGGAAAGGTGTATTTCTGGGAACGGGTATGATGTTTGTTTCCATGGTTGCGGCGGTTATCAATCATAGGTCGCTTTATATCGCGAATCTGAACGGCATGAATTTGCGAACGCTAATAACCGGAATAGTTTATAGAAAGGTAAGAGAAGTATCTAATCATTATTAGTGCAAAAATAATTGACGTTATCATATACATGTAGTTCTATTGGAAACAACTTTTACCACATATGCAAGCGGATAGTCCATTCGCAAGCCATTTTAAAATTCACTACGCAAGACATGAAGCTTCATGACTGTTTTTCATTTCTATTTTGAATAAATGGAATGAACCGATTATAAGCAAAACAATAATAAATCTTTAAATTCAACGATTTAGAATTAATAGTTGTATTTCAATTTCAAGAGTTTGAAACTGTCAAACGCATCCAAAAAGAAAACGACCCTTGGAGAAATCACAAATTTGATGTCTGTGGACGCTCAAAAACTTCAGGATTTCGGTAGCTTTAGCAACAGTCTCTTTATTTTCCCAATATCCGTTCTTATATGCACATTTTTACTGATGGAAACCATTGGTTATTCGTCTCTTGTTGGAATAGCTATTCTACTCTTCGTTATACCGTTCGTTGGAGTAGCATGTTTGCGGATGGTTAAGCAATTACAGGTATAGATGCTAGGTAGATCATTTAAGCGTTACAGTCTTGATATGAATTAAACCTTTTAATCGTAACTGACGGCTTTGCAACTTTTATCATTTTCAATTATGGTTGGAACATCTTAGCTATCTGTACCAAGCACTTAATCATCCAAATACACCAGATCCAGACAGCATAATTTATACCTAAGTGAGGATCATATGTAAACATAAACATTTGGTATATTATTTTATACTGTTGCATTTGATTGCGTAGGGAGTGCAAATGAAATGGAAAGACAAACGAATAAGAGATACAGGAGAAATATTTAACGGAATTAAGGTCCTGAAACTCTATTCATGGGAAAAGCCATTTGAGGACAAGGTATGACAGCACGACAGGTTATGAATTATTCAGAAATTATTAATAGTCATTGAGTCATTGATAAGTGATAGAAAAACAACACAAAATATGTGACAAATTAAACATCAATATTTTCATGACATTTATGAAATTGTTAATCGCATTAATTAATACATAACCTTTGAAAGTGCTTTGTAGTAAAAAATAACAATCCATATCAATATTTCATGACATTTATGAAATTGTTAATTGTCAATATCAAGTGATATGTATTTCTTTTGAAGATAAATGAGTATCGAGGCGAGGAAATATCAAGGTTATTGAAAATCAACATAATCAACGCTCTCAATTTTTCACTGTGGATGAATGGCATATACATTGTAAGTCAACTATTTTTTTAAGAATATAAAACAACATATACAACTCCAATTGATGTTGATCTCGGTGCTAAAAAACGAAAAAGAAAACAACGTTAATGTACGACCCACTGACTTTTGTCTCTTCCTTTTCTAGTATTGATGAAATTGAAAATTTCCCAAAATTAGAAAAGCATAAGCCAAATCTAAAAGTCAAAGTAATACTAATTTCAGATTAAATTTCATTTCGTTTTTCAGGTAAATTGCATTGTTATAGCAATCTTCGTTTATTCCTCTTCAACTAACCTCTTGGATCCCTCCATAGTATTTGTAACATTTTCGCTGATTAGCATGCTGTCGTATCCTCTGATGATTCTTCCTATCGGACTTAACATGACTGCACAGGTATGCTATCTGTTTTGTTGTTGATTGAAACATGATTTAAATATATATTTCTCAACTAACTTGTCGTACATGGCTAAGTTATAAAATCATTTTTGATTCTGTTGAGCAGTGTTCGGTATTCGAGCTTTTATTTTCGCGCTTTTAAGCTTGTGTGAACGCGGCTGTATGCTTATGATTGCTTCCTGTAAATGATAAATTATGTCACATCCTTTTATATTTGTAACTTCAGGCAATTATTTCATTTAAACGAATATCCGATTTTCTGTTATTGGAGGAGAGTCAAAGTGATGCAATTAGTTATCACGACTCGTCAGGTAAATCCAGATTGAACAGTTTTTGGTGACATTTTCTAAATTGATCATATATTTTGCTACCATTAATATATAGCAATCGCGATTCCAATCTCATTTTTGATAGAATCACAGTTTAAAATGTTGACCTTTTCATTTGCATAATGAAACTATGGCGAATGTACTAATCTTATCGTCACTTGTTTTCCTCCTCAAAGTTTTCATATTTTCTAGATTGTGCGATTGAATGTCTTTGCGCTGATTTCACGTGGGACGATGTGGATAAGCCTTTTCTACGAAAGTAAAGTGATGATTTATAGTTTAACTCTTTTTTTGATCCTCTATTTGTGGAGCGTAATGGGTGTTGAACATAGAAATATAGAATCCTGAAAAATTTATTATCTTTCAGATTTCAGTTAATCATTCAATATTTCTCAATTATTGTAGTTGTTTGCATGAGCGATAGTGAAATTGATCTGATCACAGTTCGCAAATATATACCGATATACCTACCCTTTTACAGCATTGAGTTCAATATAAACCACGGCGAATTGATAGCAGTTGTCGGTCAAATCGGATGCGGAAAATCATCTCTCGCTTCCGCGTTACTTGGTGAGATGGTCAAGGTCAAAGGTCACGTCAATATCAACGTAAGCGTTCGAGTGAAAATTGCAGCTGTTTAAAACAATTAATGTTCACAGCATTGTTAACATTTGAAATAAGACAATGTGTATAATGGGCAGATTTCAAGGGTAACGACAGGGAGCCGCAGCGGTTCTTGTAAGTCCTTTACATGACTTAATTCCTTACACAAGTAAAGAATAAATAAAAAATCGCTACCGCCGCGCCTTGACGCTCGCCTTGACACGCCCTAGGTAAATCACATTGGTACTACCAAACACTATTAAGCCTAGTATTGATTACTTTTAAGGGTTCAATTGCATACGTTCCGCAACATGCCTGGATCCAACACACGACATTGAAAAATAATATCCTGTTCGGCAACAGACCGGAAGAAGCAAAATATCAATATATTCTCGACGCATGCGCACTCAGACCCGATCTCAAAATACTGGCAGATGGAGATATGACCGAAATCGGCGAGAAGGTAAGTTTGTCACGGGTGTCTCACATAGGGTTCCATATTTCAAAATAAACTGAATGATTTGTTATTTTGGTTAGGTTAATGAACTCATACGATTTTTATTATGGCATGTTAAGGATTATAGCATGAAGGGTACTCAAACGAATTGTAAGATGTAATGATTAAATACAATCATAGATAGCGTGCATATAGGATCGAATAGATTGTATAGTGTATGGATACTTACATAGAGCATATCTTGATTTTAATATTGTACTCACTCTCTTGTAATGCCGATTGTGGCAAGTCGTGGTTTTGAAATATATTGAAAAAGCTATTTTGTGTTAGGATTTAAAGGAGATAGTACGACAATTTTAGTATCAGGATAAACATAAAGTCTTAGAGATTTGTAATTTTTATATCTTAATGATAAAATATTAACTTTTTGTACAAAAATAAGCATTTTAAAACCAAAATGTCAGGATATTTTAAGAAGTGCTTTGAGTGAACAGTGTCAGATTCTATTGATATATCAACGGATTATAGATTTCTTAGAAAGTGTCAATTCGATATGAGTGATTTCTCAACCTACTGGATTGTCATAAACATAATGGTTTTGAACACATTTGATCAAAATTTGTCACAAATAACAACATGTCTAGGAAACCGCCCCTGGATTGCACCGACCAAAAGAGCAATAGACTATCAAAATGTGTCAATCATAAATCCGATAGAGGTCATATCGAAACCAAGATCAGCTGATCGTTCATATAAACAACAGAATGGGGTCAATCATGGAAATCTGTTCAAAATAGATACTTCGAACATAGACTTTACGGATCGAAGTAAAACACAAAGCCTCAATATTAGTGTTTTAAATGTCCAGTCAGCCTGCAATAAAGTGGACAAAATATCAGACTACATTGCCGAAAACAAATGTGATATAGTTTTCCTAAGTGAAACATGGATATCAGAAAACAATGATTATACTTGTGATCAAATAACACCCCGGACCCATACCATTCATCATGTCCCCCGTGTCGGGAAATCTGGGGGTGGGGTAGGCATAGTAACCAGTAACATTCTCAGAGCTCAACCATCAGATGAGTCAAAATTTCAAACATTTGAAAATGCAGCGGTCCGGTTGAAACTTCGAAATGAAAATGCAACTCTCATATCTGTGTATCGACCACCAGGATACGTGTCTGAACAGTTTTTCAACGATTTTTCGAGCTTATTGGAAAACTACGCTCTTGCCAAAAATAGACTTATAATCTGTGGCGATTTCAATATCCATGTAGACAATAAATCAGATAAGGCCACCCATAAATTCAATAGTATCTTAACAGATTTCGGACTCGTTCAACATGCTAGTGTACCAACCCATCTCTCTGGGCACACTTTAGATTTGGTCATAACCCGTGCAAATGATGAGTTCAT